>VYZP01008941.1:23790-46326 GCA_013400635.1 Hypocryptadius cinnamomeus
GAAGGAGTCCCAAGAGAAGCAATTGTTCCTAGGTTGGAGACAACACAATTTGTTATTCCCTTCTGCACTATAATTGCTCGGTTTGTTGTATATCCTGAAGCTCTAAATATTGTTCCTCATCAGAAAATCAAATAATTGGCTACTGCACACTTATTTAGGTTATTTTCAATGGAAACAAAGAAGTAATAATGAGTACTGCACAAGGAGTTTCTCTGGGACTAAACCTCCCTGGTCTTCCATAAATGTTTATATGAAAAAGACAAAAATACAACACTACGCCTTCCTGACCTTCTTCCCGTCACTATTTCCAGACCACTTTGCTGGGGATTTTTTCAGGTTNGCACATATACAGCTGTGATCTCCTGTGCTCCTCAGCAGGTTGGAAACTGATACTGTCTGTCAGCCTGCTGAAGAGACACAGCGAACAGTGATCTTCTCTGGCAATCATTCTTTTCCACAAAGATGTCTCATCTATCCATGTTTTTTCCATTTTCTTCTGCTCAAGACAGCTTTCCTTATTGATATATATTACCTATATCTACATATTATATTGAATATATATATTATATTCAATGTGTATATACATATATTATATTCCATATATCCATATATATTATGAGAGAGAGAGAGAGAGAATAACTCAGCATTTCTGTGCTATTAATGAACCATATACCAATAAATAGAAACAAAATCCACTGAAACCTTTCAGAAAGAAAGGCCTCAGGCAGAACTGTATTTCTGGCAAATTGCAACATTTTTTCATAGCCATTTCTTTTCTTCAGAAAAGCCAAAATAATTGTAGTCAGAGGAGGCTGTTTCATATAAGAACAATTTTCTTTGCTGCTATCTTTTCTTGTGAACCAAAATATATTTTTTGTGTATGAAATTAGAAAGAGAAGAAAATCCATTAAGAGGAGGGACAAAGTAATCTAAATAGTTGAAACTCCTGAGTACTAATGAGACAGTAAAAACATTAAGTTAGGAGATGGAAAACACAGCACGAACATAACAATTCCATGTGCAGCTGCTAAACTAATTCATCCCCAAAACTGTATTATGAAAAGATTTCCTTACCTGCCACTTGGAAATACTTACAGCAGAATGAATGTACTTTTTTTGGTTTTTTACTACCAAATACCATAATATTTACCTCTACTAAAAACAGAGAGCAGAAGATGAGAGATATCTAACAAGAATAAAACATAGCTAGGAAGATAACTTCCCTGACAGCGGAAGCAAAAGAATATAGTGTGAGTCTAATGCCAGAAGCCAGCCTAGAACTGCAGGTATTTGATTTGCAGCTCTAAGTTCATCATAAGTTACATTAAATTTTATTTCTGTTTACCTTTGATTTCCTTTTCCTGCTCCTCTACTCGTGAGCACACTGTTCTGGTAAGACCTTCCACAATGGTATGCATGAAGTTAAAGTCAGCCACGTTGTAGACATGTGTGCTGTCAGGCTCAGAGGCAATCTCTTTGAGTTCATTTATATCTGCATTCTTTACACCTTTTATTGGAAAGGAAAATAAATAAAATATTTGCAATGAAAAAGAAAAAAATCTTGTATACACAGGGATTGATAAAAAATTACTAATATAAATCTCTATTTGTTTTAATGACCAACTACAAATTGCTCTGTTTTTAAGATGTCATTGCAAGATGTTAATTTCTGCCAGTGTAAGTGACATCTTTTCAGCTGTCCCATGAAAATGTAGCATCCATGTATACTGCTAAATTCTAGTATAACAGCAATGTTATAAGCAATTCTTATAAAAGATACAAATTAATGATGATATGATTAATGATGAATACAGGCAGAAAAGAACACTTCCTTAGTACAGCCAGCACCAGATACAAATACACCAGAGTACAATGGGACATGTACATGGAAGAATACACACCAATAGCAAACAGCTCAATGCCAGCATCTCGTAGGTTTTTAGCAGGAGGGATAACATCATCTTGGGACTTCCCATCAGTAATCAGTATCCCAATTTTAGATACTCCAGGTCTTGCACCTGCTTCAGGCTTAAAGCTATTTTCCAAAATGTAAGTTAAGGCGAGACCTAAAAAAGAAAACATTTTGAAAGACTTTTACAGATGAAAACATCCATTTGTTTTGCCAATATCACAGTGTTTGTTTTTCTACTCAATGTAAAAATTCTGATGAAGAATAAGCATAAAAGAAGAATTTATTTACTGAAAAATTAATTTCCAACAGTGGCCTAAACTACAGAGAAGCTGAAATTTATTTTTAGCAGCCTTTTGATCAATCAATGTATTCTAAGCTGGCTATGAAAACCTAAATTGATATTTCTGTGAATACATCATCTTTTTTTTCTTACTCTACCAAGTTAGAACAGGAAGTTCCCTCTCCGTATATTGTTTATATGGACGCACATGCTCTGGCTAGCTTAGTAAATCCTCATGCTACAGATAATCTTACTTTTGTTTGTTTTTTTATTTTTTCCAACTTACAAGCTTCATTTACTCTTAGGGGAAATCTGATTTCAATAAATGCTAATTATTTAAAAAGAAAGAAAAACAACAGCTCCAGGACAAACCTACACATCACAATGAGATCTTATCTGAAAACTCTTTTAAATCTCCCACAACTAACATTTCTAACTCATTTCCATCTAACATCCATATAAAATAATCATGATAATTTACTGCTTCCCACCACCCAGTAATCTCATTCCTAGAATCATACTAGAGTTTTCTGTCCTTTGTCCCACTGCAATCACTCCTTCTACCAAAATAAAGACTGTTGCTTATTGTTTCTCCTATTCCTTACCCACCAGAAAAAAAAAAAAGGCAGTAATTTACTTAAAGCCATGTCTGGGTCTTTGGGTATATCATTTTAACATCACTAACTGCTGCTGTGATGACACTGGAATTGTTTTCAGAGACTATATTTTTCCCAGATTGTCAGGCATCCCCCCTTTATCCATCACTAAGTGTCTCTGGGACTTCAATGCTTTGACTGCTAAAAGGTCAATGAAAATCTAAAAGCCCTGGGTGGTCATTTGTAAAGTTAATATTACCAGTTGTCAAATATTGAAACAACATTCTTTCCTTTTCCAGAATAAAGCTCTGTGCATGAACATTATAAATGGATTTTGCATTTTCTTCCCAGCAGGTAAAAGGTTTTACTTCCAGCACAGAGAGTTAGGTAACTGTTTTATGGGACCCTGTCCTGACTCCCAGTGAAGCCAATGGACAAGCGCTTCAGAAAAGACTTAACTGACACTGGATAAAGCCCTTGGCAAGCTGCAAAACCCCTGTCCTTTCTACCCTTCATGATAAGCAGTGACACTTCTTGGGCAGCAGAATACGTTTTTTAATAAAAGGCAAGAGCCAAAGTATACACAGTACCTGTCAGTGTATTCCCTCCCTTATACGGCAGATTACGGACTGCATCCAAAACAGCATCCTTTGTGCCATAGGCATTCAAGTGCCACTCAATTCGGGGATCCCCACTGTACTGTGCAAGACCTAAAGAACCAGAAATGAAGGTAATCCATCAGACAATAAAGTGGTTTTTTTTTCAAGTATATAGACTTTGTGTACTTGGTTTCCAGTACCTTACCAATTAGCTTACTGCAAGTAGCTTTGCTACCATACTAGAAAAACTGCATTGGTTGACAACAAAAAGTGGCATGAAGTTGTTTTGGGTGACAACTTTTCAATTAACTTTTAAAGCCTTTTACTCAAGTGCTAATCAAATGAAAAGCCAAGAAATACAAAACTTTTTCAGTTATTAACATTGCAAAAATTCTTTAGAAGAACAATGTTACTTAATGTTCTTTTGAACAGTAGCAGATCAGACATATAACATTTCAGCCAGTTTAAAGCACAGGAAAAGCCATCCATTGGCACATTTTGCCTGCAAAAATTAAACTGCAAGTGTTTGAGGCTAATGCTGACTGAAGTCAGTAAGACTGTTTCCACTGTTTTTATTTTTTCACTGATATTGCGTTAGAGTTAACTAAGTTGAGGGTCACACTAAACTGTGAAGAATTAATACTACAAACATTCCAGCAGCATTACTCTAATGATAGAAGTGCTAGTGCTAGATGAGGATGAATCTTGCAAAAAATAGTAGCATTAAGCTGTTAACTATCCTGAAACGATAACATTACATTGCTGGAGAAATATTACGAAAAATGTTCGGCACCTTACCTACTCTTGTTTTCTCAGATCCCACATTGAAAGCAGAAACCAGGTTTTCCAGGAACAGTCGAACCAGCCTGAAATTGAATCTGCCAATACTCCAAGAACCATCTACTAGTATCACAATATCTGCAATGGCTGGAGTTTTACAGGTAAACAGGCTTCCTGTAAATCATTAAAATTAAATCAATATTATTAATTCAACAATAAAATTGTAATCCAATAAATATACGCCTTCCTCCTCCCACCAAGCTTGGTAATTAAAGCTTTCTTCCATAGAAAAAAGCAAAATGACTAAACATGCCTGTTCTAACTTCAGTTATAGAATAGTCTGGCCATTATCTACTTCAGCTCTTTCATTAAAGTGTTCAAAATTACTTTTGGAAGGCCTATGAAAAGAAACTCTTCTTCTAAAAATACTTGAGAAAGAAAAAATTAGCTGCTGTATAGCACAACCAAACCAAGAGTTGGTTTTCATTCCCAATGCACATATACAATTTCAGTCCCCATACACAGTGCAAGACACGTAGCCTTAGGCACAGACAGTGCAGAGAGAGCTACCTGGAGATGCAGACATATAAAACAATTATCAAGGCCCTTTTCCCAGTCAATGCAGAAAAACAGGTGTTTCTATACATCTCAAAAGCCCTATAGAAAACCACTAGGCACCACTGTAGACTTGTAAGTGCAGAAGTGAATCTCACTCCTGCTCCTGGGAGCTGAGCAAAACTGAAGGCGAATTGAATATGCTGTATTAAACCTAAGTAGGAGGCACTCAATACAGCAGAGGTAAAATGCAAAGACCTCAGATTCAAATTCACAGTCTCTATGAGAACAGGCATGAGAATGAAGCTTTAGTCATACAGATATACAGAAAAATACGAGAGCGTTAAAAGAAAACCAAACTAAACAACAGAAAAGATCTGATGAGAATTAGCAGAAGTACATATTAATGATCTCTAAGGCTTAACTAACCAGTGGGAAACTCAAAGGAAGGGAAGTAGAGATTAGACACAAATTGCACTATGAGCCAAGTGAGAAGCCTAAACAGAAGTGCCACATTCAGTTTCAAAAAATGCCAAGAAGAGAAGAAAGGGAATGGAAAAGATTTTCAGAACCTCAGACAGAATTGCCATATTCCACAGAAGTGGATGTGTGACTGTAAAATCAAAGTTGCTGAAACAGTGGACTCATATTGCAGGGAGGGAAACAAAGGAATGATGTTACACAGGTATAAGAAATGAGTGCATCAGTTTGAAATACAAAAATACAAACTCCCTACCAGATTGGCTATAGAATAAGGAGAGAAGTAGGAAAGACAAAGCAAAGCAGGTTTAGTAGAACAGATATGATGCATCACAAACCATTTAGGGATGAAAATCATGACCCTCAATACAGTAAAAAACAAACACAGATTAATGAATTAAGCTGCAGCCTAGCTTTTATCATAATTTTTGTCAGGATCCACTGTACAAATTAGTTCACAAAGAATACCAACAGTTCAACATGGTGCTGACAGGAATCACCAAGTACACTGCCAGAAATAAACTGATTTAAGCAGAGATGTTCAGCAAATAAAAGAAGTAAGTCAGTGAGAAATTATCTAAAAGGTGTTTGCATTAGCTCCCAAGAAATTCTCCTGATACACAGAGAAAATAAAACACATGGTTAGCAACTTTAAACTTTCACAATGTATTATTAATGACAATCTTTTCATTAAATACAAAACTATAATCTCACAGGCAAAACCAATCTGATGTGCAGAAGGAATTCCATTGGTAATAATTAAGGGTTAGATTCATACTGTAGTGTAAATCCATTGAGCATTAAACCCAATCCATAAAGTTACAGTTAATGTCTTAAACGTGTACTACAAATATTTTTAGAAGAACAGGGAACATTTCCTACGTGCAGCTAGCAGTGCAAAATAAGTTCTAAACACATGACAAAAATTCCACTTACAACGATGCCAAAGCAAATATTTTATTTTAGCTTTTACAGTACAACACAACACTATTTTAATTGGCAACACATTTTAATGTATTGACACTGAGGGACATTTAGTAAGCATCAGAAAAATTATCTTAAATTGGAACATAATTCCAAAAGAGGTCCAAATCTTTATGTCACTGAAGTCAACAGAAAAACTTCCCTTGATTTCAGTTGGATTGGAATCTGTTTTGTGATTTAATAGGAATCCACTAGTCATGGCAAAATTAATGTTTTAATTATCTTTGCCAAATAAACTTCCTGTTCATCAGTCTGCATTGCTTGCAGTATCTGTCTTCCATTAACACCCAGTTCAATTGTGCCATTCTCACACTGGCCATGAGCAGCATTGCATGCTTTAAAAGAACTACTGGCAAAGTAAAATGCTACTCAACACCAATGAGAATGAAAGCACAGGACCCCTGATTCACATCCAAGCAGCTGTACAATAGCACAGATGTACCTTTCAGTGTTATCCCAGCAGTTTAATCACACAGCCCAATGAGGATAACAGGATTTGTCTGGTTGTGTTTTCCTTCTCTACTTCTAAAATCTTGTGCTGAGTATGAAACCCAGTTATTATCCTTGGTAATATTTCATATAATTTCATATCAACAAGTTTTGCCTATAAGGCTTCTTTAATCCTATAGTGATGACTTTGTAGTGAAAGATTTTATCAGTTTTAGTAAATCCATTCAGTGAAGCAAAATCCAAAGAATAAAGAAAACAATAACGACATTCCTTTCAATGTTTTATTTCCACATCATCAGATCAATGCAAATAGTATAATCCAATTATCTTTTGTTAAAGAAACTTGTGTGGTTTGATCCAAGATTGTACTGCAAGGTCACAGTGTGAAAATTTGTTTCATTCTTCGTAGGTAGAAGATACTTGTTGCATCTTTTCTGCATAAAACATTTAGGTTTTGTTACTTCTGTACACCCACTATTTTGCTTATGTTTTCTCCTTGTTGTACTTAATAGAATTGTAGAAAGTTCCCTAAAAGGGAATAAACAACAGTGAGATATTAAACAGAATAATACGGTGATAGAATCTTTAAAACCTGATAGGAACACAAACACCATGACATCCTAGTTAATAAATTTAGTCTAAAAGACACTGTGTGCAGCAAATAATTTCTGCAGCCCACTGTGCTTAGCCAGTTTCCATTGCCAGTTCTTGCAAATGACTTTTTCAATAATCTTTCCATACAGTCATACATGGTCATGAATTCCTGTAGGATTTGAGGGTAATTTTGAACATTTCAAGTACATACACAAATTTAATAGGCAATTTTCCCAACAACCTTTCTTAAAGGAGGATGACAGCATATCATTCCATAGAATAAAGCCTTCAACATTCAGTGTTTTAGTCTACTACAAGGTTCAATAGTGTGATCAGGTTCAATAGTGTGCTTATTTCCCTTTTATTCAGTCATCAAGAAAAGAGTAGTGAGAGAGAAGGTCGCACTTCCCTCTGAATTATAAAATACTCACCAATTTCAAAAGTAGGACAGTAGAGACCTGTTACCAAATTTTATATCATGTTTCCAAATGTTATATAGAAACCATAATTCTGATTCTAGTGCTGCATTCCACAAAAAACAATAACAGAGCCTGTAACATTTAGGTAAGCAAAAATAACAGAATTGCACAAATTGTAAAGTCAGAATAACAACCTGTATATTTTGCACCAGCAACTGTCTTTGGTTGCTTCACTTACAATTGGAGGAGAATTTTTATGGGGGAGAAAGTAAAATATTAATGCACTTTCTGTAACAAATTTACAGTCTTCCAAGCACTACTTGGCAGAAGGAACTTGCCACTCTGCCAGAAAGCTGAGGAAGGGACTCTGTCTGCTCATTTCTGCTTTTCACAGAAGAAGGCACAGGCCCAAAATTTCACCTTCAAAGGCACCAACATACAGCAAAGGGCTACCAACAATGTTTTAGGGTAAGGCATTTGCACAAAACCTGCTTCAGTACCACCAAAAATCAAATCACCATGAAGAATTTTGGTTCCTTGGATTCAGGGAAATTTTTCAGAGCCAGCACTGAAAGAGGTTTGCATCTGCCAAATGGTTTTCTGATTTTGATTCCTCAAGCCCCTAGACACTGAAGGTGATTTGCTGGCACTTCCAATATGCAAGTGTTACACCACTCTCAAAACCATGCCAAAACTGTCTGAGAGTGAAGCCAATGATGGCAACACTGAAAGAAAGATCCAGATAGAATTTTCTGGGATAGAGGGAGTGTTATTGGAGCCTGCAAAACAGGACCCTTGAGTCATCCCACTGAAGAGAATGGAGTGTAGAGAGAGACCTGAGAAACTCTGACAGTGTGGGGGCTGCACAGAGCACAGCAGGCTTGACAAGCTCCTGGAAACACTGACCACCTCTCTAGGGCTGCATTCCCTGCCTGCAGCTACTCTTCCACACACGTATTGTGAGCAAGTGAGCAATGATAAAAACAGAAGTTCAACCAAAAAACCCACAAGCCTTACTCACACAGAAATACAAAACTATCATTTTTAATCTAAGGAAGGGTATTTTGACTCCTGGAGTTAATACTACTACTCTTTGAAAATTCCTTGAAAGGCAAAGGGAGAAGTTGCAAATACAGGCACTTCACATGGGAGGACTCAATGCTTTAGACAAACCAGTTCAATTTGCATGCATTTATGATATGTTTTACAGAAACACATTTGATATTTTGCCTCCCCTTGGTATGAAACTCTGTTCTCATTTTCAAGAGCCAAAACACACACTTCTTCTGCTAGAAGTTAAGACTATAATTCTTTCTGAGTCTGCAATATGTCGTTTCCTTTCTTACTCCCTGTCACAGTGGAAAATCAAATAATATACATGGAAGGAGAGGAAGAAAGTTCAAGTAGAGGTGAATAATAATAATATAGTATGAATAGAAGACTCGTTCATGGGGTAACAAAGCACAAAAGGCAAGAAGCTTGATGCCAGCAGTGAGTGAAAAATACCTTGTGAATAAAGCATGAGTGACAGAGAACAGCCAGTCCTCCACAGTGATTGACAGCACCACACTGAGCAGAAGCACCACTGAGGACAAGGACAGTGTAAATCTACATTAGCAAAATGTCACATCTTTTATTAGAAAGGGTTAAAAAAATTAAGGGACGTGAGGCAATGTCCAGCTCCAAAATTCAGCAACACACTAGTCCACGCTTCTGACATTGATATTATTGTTCTGTGCTGGTGATATCATCCTTGCACTTGGACCTCAGTTTAACACATCCCATATGTCAGGTCTGTGGACCAGACAAATGCATATAACATAACTGCTTTCTTTAAACTAGATCCAACCACAGCTTGAATTTGAAGAACTCAAATGTTGGAACATTAGGTTTAACGAGCAGCCCAACAAGGTTAGAAGTTTGTCCCTGGTCCCTAGGAAAAAAGAAAAAGCAGCCAGCCCTTTTCCATGTGCCTTATTCCTCTCCAGGAAACAAATATAACCCAACTGGCAAGCCTACAAATTTGTTATTTGGTAGAGTTGGAATATTAAGATTTACTGAATGTGTTTTGTCTAATCAGATCACATTTGACTGTGAATACTGTAGTTTAAAAATTTTCTGCTTCCAAAATACAGCAGTTACTAAATACTATTTATAGCATACCTTCTGAATTTAAGGCCACAAAACTAATAAAAGCACTAGATGGTAACGCATTAATTGCCTATATATACTGGTGATAATTCTCAAGTGTGTGAAAAGGAAGCATAGAGCCATTTTCTATGCACTTTTCCATATACACTCAATGACAGTTGTAGTTCTGCAGTATGTAGTCACTAGTCTATAAAAACTTCTGAACTTTTTATTTTGAGAGATAAAAAAAAGTAACTGTGAAAGGAACTGCTCATGTCTCCTTACAGACCATTGCTGATTGATAGCACTGAAGAACACAACATCTGCAGCAGCTTACCAAACAGCAATACTAAACACTCCTGGTCTGTGTAACTGGACAGAAAAATATGGCTTTAAATCCCCCTGAATTTAAATTGAGAGTTTAAAACACTTGTCATAATTTCTCTTCCAATGGACAGCACATCAACACCGAGCAAAGCATGCTGCTGAAGTCTTTCCTGAACTTGAAGCCCAGCCTGGCAACACACTGTGTCCATTTAGCCACAATTTACACTGAAGATGATCTGTAAACCTCCTGGAAAGTACATGAAACCTAAGGAACTCTTCTGCAGATTATAGTGATAACTCTCTACTCGGTTCTGCATCTGAGTGCATGAATGTTTTAAATGAAACAGTCATCTCAAGGTCTAAATTACTTTACAAGACAGAAAAATGTATATTTTATTAATATGGCCATACTTATCTACCATTCCTATATAACAAATATGCCGCGATTTCAAAGGCTTATTTCTCCTATTTCTTTAGTAAGGTGTGAAATCCCTAACAGTTTTCTTTGGCTATCTAGAAGACAGCTAATCAGGGCACTTCAGACAAAAGTGGTACTCAGAAATCCTCAACATTAATTAAGGTGTATGATAAACCATGATAGAGAACTGGTCTGTGCCTGAACTCGTAACACAACAGGTAAAGTAATGGAGAAGAGCCTGCTGAGAGAACACTCCGCATACTTAATGAAAGTAGTTAACACAGAAATCATTAGAAACTAGTTGAAACAAACTGCTATAGCACAGTTAAATTACAGATCTAAGTACATATGATATTATAGACAGCATGTCTAGAAACAAAAAGGATGGTGCAACACAATTACAGTGCAAAAGGCTTCCAAATTCAAGGACCTATATTAACTTCATGCAGTTCTCGAAATAATATTTTCATGATGTAACCAGTGTATATGCTTGTATAAATACAAATATGCGGTTGTCTTTAGAAGCATCACTAATTTGGGATGTCATGTGTCAATCTAGAAAAACTCAGGATGAAATTTGGGCCCTCTTGAATGTAGCAATTCTTCCATTCTCTGGCTAGCAGAGATGTCTGAGTAAATACCTAACTCTGAGAAATGTCAACTCCCAGAATCAAAGGGTACTGGAGGCAGGAAGGGATGTCTTGACTTTAGTTGAACTGCCCTAATCAAAGCAGGGACAAAACAGCAGATTGCTCTGGGCCATGTCCAGTCATGTTAAAGAGTCTCCAAGACTCCACAATCTGAGTAACCTCCTCCAGTGTTTTACCATCCTCATAGCAAAATAATTGTTTTCTTTGATTAAACATAATTTATGGTTACTTTAGTTTGTGTCCACTGCCTCTTGTCCTTTGTCTGGACACCACTGAGAAGAATCCCTGCCTTCTTCACTCATTCCAGACTGCATTTTTACACACTGGAAAGATATCTCTCAAAGATATCTGCTGTCCTCCAAGCTGAACACTCCAACTGTCTCAGCCTCTCCGTTTATGAAAGATGCTCCAAACCTTCAATCATCTCCATGGCCTTTCAATGGACTCTTTCAGTAAGTCCATGTCTTTCTTCTGCTGGGGAGCCAGCCTAGCAACAGACACAGAAATCCACATGTGGCTTCACCAAAGGGGAAGCTGGGCTGAGGGGAAAAATCACCTCCATCAATCTGCTAACAGCTTCCTTCCCAGTGTAGCCCAGGAGGCTCCTCTGTGACGTGTGTCTGTGCTTGTCCCCTTTGTGACATGTGTCTGTGCTTGCCTCCTCTGTGACGTGTGTCTGTGCTTGCCCAGGGTCACCCGACTCCCAGGGCTTTTTGTGCCAAGCTCCATGCCAGCTGGTCGGCCACCAGCACGTGCTGCTGCCTGGGGTTGTTCCTGCCTGGGGCAGGACTCTGCTGTCCCTTGCTGATCTGGCACTGTTTGACACCACCGCCCTGCCTATGCACTGAGTGAAATTTGAATGTTGAGTTTGAAAGGTCTTGAGGGTAAAGAGAGAAAAGATGAGATATGAGAGGTGTTTCACAGGCCACAGGAGCCACCATCCCTGTGCTCAACAGTTTTCCCTTCCTTTATCATACTAGAAAGATGAACGCAAAATACCAGAAATTTTAGCCCACATTTCTAATCTAATCACATAAACAAATTCAAAACCAAGCAAAGATCCTGCTGACACGAGTTTTATTTCTGAAACAGCTGTCTGCACCACTATGCAGCCCTAATTCTGCTAAGTTTCATGCATAAATGGAAACTAAATATACTCAGGAACCAAGCTGGTGCTGGTGTTCCACAGAAGCTCCTTTGAGTATTCCAGAAGGGCAGAGTACAATACCACAGCTCTGGAGAATAATGAGCCAAAGACATACACACCAAACTCAGCAGTCAGATAAGGAAACAGGACTCCCTCATTACATGCAGAGTCGTATTATCAGTACAGCCAACAAGACAGGGGAGAACACCTCTGAGGTAGAAAATATGGTCCCCACAGCCAGGTAAGTTCCATTTTAGCTACAACCTGGCACCTTTTAACCAAGGGACATATCTCAGCTGTAACACCAAGGCTTACTCAGCACAGGACACCAGGAAAAGGAGACCATGAGACACCCCAGAACCAGAGTCCTGCACCAACAGACCCAGAATGGACATGAAGACCTCAGATCACACAGTGAGGGTGGAAATTACCCCGAAATCATCTCTCCTCTGTACAAACTCATGCTTGTTGTTTAACAGCAGATGAATGAGACAGACTATGAAACAAGACTCCTCAAATGGAGAACAGTAAAGAGCAGCCTTGAAAGAGAACTTGTACAGCAGACAACTTAAAATCCAAAAATTGGGTATCTTATAGTTGTATTCAAGACAAGGCTATCTCACAGTCCCTGAAAACGGATAGCAAAACTTGAACCTTTCTCTCCCATTTTGCTGATCATAGCATAAAGAAGATCCTTCATCAGGGTATGCAAATCCATGATGAGTTTGCTGATGAATGCACCAATCCTTTATGATTACACATTCCTACAAGAGGTTCTTGGTCTTGCATTCAGTCTTTAATAATATATCTGTCTGCTACCATCTCCACAAAGCTTTTTCTGATTCTTCTTTCAAGGTTGCCACACACGTTTTAAAAAGTGGCCCAGAGTTTCAACTTGTTACTACGTGGTTTCCATGTTATACCAAAGACAAGCATCACTCATGACATACCAAGATGTTTACCTAGAATATAAATAGTCCTGAGCGAGCCCACAGACTTCAGACTGTGCGAATTCATGCTGCCAGAGGATGAAGAGCTGTTAAGGAATGTCTCAGCAGGGTAGTAATGAAAGTGTTTCAATTATGAAACATGTCAACACGGACCCTGAATCTGACTTATGGGAACATCTCTTGCTGCCAGCAGAATCTAGCCATGCCAGTGCACTGTTGATTGGAGGGATGACTTGAAGAGATGAAAATCAGTCTGAAGATAATGAAAGACCATTCATTCAGCTGAGCTTCTATTAATCCATCATTCAAGAATGTGAATAGTAGCCTCCCACTTCAACTAAGAATAAATTGTACAAAAAAAGGTCAATGCCTTAGGGGAAAGCTACCAAAGGAAAAAAGAGGCCAGACAAGTTTTCAGTCGGTAATAGTTCAGATTTATGAAGCATTATACATATTTACTGTGCAGAGATACGAAGAGAAACATAACTCAAGGGTTATGGATATGAGGATAAGCATCTTTTAACTCAGGTTGTCAATCTGAGTAGTTCTAATATCAGGAGCTGGATCACTTTATGAAAAAAATGAAAGTTCCATTTAGGTCCAAGATAAACTAAGCCTTTTTTTTCTACTCGGAGAGTAAAAAGGGAGCTAGAAAGTTGCTCTTTTTCCAAACTGCAGATTCTCTAGATATCAATGTCAACACAGTGTCTACACTTCAATAAAGCAGATGCATTCAGGGTCAGTTCCTAGGGAGGGACATTTTGGATAACAGAAAGGCAATCTCTCCAATCTCCAGCTTCTACTTGAGCAGGAACACTTACACCTGCTCAAGGTGACACCTAACCTTAACCAGATATTAATATACTGACAGGAAGAAATGCATTCCCTCCTACAGAAAAGCAGAGCCAGGAGTTAAGCAAGTGGAATCCCTGGGTAAAAATGAAGACTGGTCATCATTCGTAATGCCAAGCTTTCTATTTTCAGAATAAAGCAAGGGTTTGTCATCTGGAATATACAAATTGAAGAAGACATCCAGCAACTTCCAAATTAATACTCACTCTCAACCTAGGTTAATGCAAATAAAAAAAATTTTACACCTGTCCAGAACAGACAAGGTAGTTACAAACACATAAGAGAGACCTCTTTAGGTTAAAATCAACCTCTTGCTCCCAATCTCCCCCTCTCTCTTCCTCTCTCTTCCCTGGGATTTCTTCTGTCAGGATCAAAGTGTGCAACTCAGCATGAACTCTTTCCCAGTTCCAGGCTTCACAGTAATCTCCAGGTGTTCAGTTTCAAGCTTGCTGTCTCTCAAAAATATATTTTTCTCTTATTCAGATTACGTGAACACATTTATATGCTATTTAATTTGGCCAGATGGCAGATGTAAATGCTGCAATCTCTAAATGTAGCTTGCTTTGTTTTCTCCAAAGCAGCTACCAAATTATGGCAGAGGTAAAGCACTTAAGAATTCTGTCTATGTCATTGCTGATACTTCCCATCATGTTTTTCAGTCATGAGAGCCAGGAAGGAGTCCTCCAAATTACCCTAGCCAGGTCGATAGAAGTACTGCCACTACAGAATGAAATCCAAGTTGCAAGTAGTACTCAAAGGACGCAAAAGCTATTTCCTCCAGAGAAATCCTTAGGATGAATTCCTGGAATACGCATTGATCATCCACAGGACAATGAGCTAAACTTTCTGGACAGTAAAGAGGAGTTTACCCAAGAGTTTCCTTGCGTCAGAGTCCTCCTGTAAGTCCTCTAGTGTTTGACAAGGAATTTTAATATACAAATCTCTTCATGGCAGGTCACAGGTTTATAGTCTAGTTTGGAAACCTAATGGATGCTAGATCAAATTCCACCTTCTGAAAAGTACAGAAACCAAGATGGCCTGGGTGCGGCATCCAAAGTTCACATATCAAAGAGAGCAATGATATATTCCGAAAAGTCTACTTCATCTGCATATTATAACAAATATTTTCATCTCCTAAAGTTGAGAGAGAAAATGAGGAGTTCCAGAGAAGAATGGAAAGCCATGACATTTGGCACAAATTAAAAAACAATCACTGTCAGAAAAACCTGCGCTCTGATGACCTAACATGGATGGGGACAGGATTGCTGGGCAGGTTCTACGTGGCGTCCAGTGCAGACATCTTTTAGCGCACATCAGGATGGTGATCTAACCACCACTGAAACCACTGAGACCACTGGCTGTAGGCATTTTGATGAGAGCCCTGTTGGCAAAGTTCAAATGGTCAGGTGCTGCTTTCACTAGAGAAAGGTGAGCTAGGAGACATCATGGATTCTCTGTTTGGGCTGAGGCTGGGCAGAACTGAGCCAACTGAGTCCAAAGCCAAGGTGACTGAGTCAGAAACCAAAATCAGGTCTACAAAATATTGTCTGGGCTAAGCAACCTCAGAGTGATCAGAAGAGCATGGTGAGGGGAGCATAATAATAAATGCTTGCCAAAGTTTGTGGTGGTACAAAATGTTCTAATAATGCTGAAGCATGGTCCAAGCATTACCCAGACTTCTCAAGGGAGGTGTAGGGATCTGGGGCCACTCCCCTTTAAGAAGCATAGAAAATAGATTCATTTCTATGTTCACATTATTTTTAGTTGATTAGTAAGTGCTAGAACAAGCAGGTATACACCACACACACAAGAGCTATTGACAATCAAGTCAAAGCACTGCATGTCACTGCAAATGTCACTGCATGCCACTCAGTGCCAAAAGGCAGCTTTTGCTAAAGACTACAAACATATTTGTCAAGATGGTAAGAACAGAACTGAAAGATAAACAAAAAAAAAAATCCTGAAGTAACAGCCTACACAGAGCACATGTCCTCAGGGGTGAGAGAGCTAATGACAGAAGATGTGCATACCGTTTCACCCATGACAAGCTAATGCAACCCATACTCCCTACAGACACTGCAAAGGTGAAATGTTAGCTTCAGTATTATGCATAGACATCTTTTAGGGAAATGTAAGCAGTGGCCTAGAATTTAGACAAATGCAATCAATAGTTCTGAACTTCACTATATTTTCTGACAAATGTCCAAAAATGAAACTTATTATATAGAAGTACTCCACAATGTTTAAATAGCCTAACATATCTCTGAAGTAGGCAATGTTCCCATTTTGCAGCATCAAGAAACTGATGCTTAAAACTAATGGCCAGGGTTATCTCTACACTCTGGAATGGAGGATAAGGTAGAAGATGTTGAGCTAGTTAGTTCTGAGCAGGGAAGTGCATTCACCAGGAAGTGTGCTGTATGAACAGGATCTCTGCTCTGCGATTAGTTTTGGAGTGAAATTGGTTGCATCTAGTTCAAGCAACCCTTCAATATTATATTGCACTGCACTGGTACCAAAGAAAACAAAAGGTGTGCAGAAAGTTTGTGTTTGCCTCTTGTGTAATTCCAGCACAGACTAAGAAACTAAACAATAAGTACAGAGGTTTCATCCTACTTGAATCCTCTGAGATCAGCAACACATTTGGATAACTTGTTCTTACTTCATAACATGGTCTGTATGGCTCAGACTGGTGGGTCACAGCTTAGGGGGCAATGAGACAGGGGATACAGGAACGAGTACCTGGGGACTGTGCAAGATCTAATAGGATATGTTTAGGAGAGGAACAAAAACATTGAAAGGTAGTTTGGGGAAGAACACATATGGGAAAATAGAACAATGGGGACCAGTTCCATCTGCACAAATGGCTGATTAGTACTTACTTGGCCAAGCCCCGTGCTTGACCACCCCAGACCTACTGGGACTACATGCTCAGTCTTGATACTGGCTGGAGCTGGGGCACGGGGATAAAGGGTTCAGTCGTCCCCAAATCAAAACAAAAAATAGTATTTAAAATGGAAAAGCCAAGTACTTTCCAACAAACTTTGGTTTTACCCTCAGATTGCAGAAGCAGAAAAATCTGCAAGAGCTGAGAAAAGACAAAGATTGCTTAGGAAGAACATAATGGCACTGGGGGAAAATGTCCACACAGCATAGTTACCATTTCTTTCTTCTGCTGCTCATAATCAAGACCTAAAGTGTCCTCCAGAAAGCTCAAGAAAACCCTGCTACTAAATCAAATTATTGTTTGTGTAAAGACATAGTTAATGAGTTCCATAGCCCAGGAGTTCAGCAAGTAATAAAAAAAAGTCATGACTAAAACCAACATTTGCAGTTACATTAGCCAGGATGAAGTGAGTAAAACTATGAAATGCTGCCAATGAAGGAGAAGTTCAGAAGGTATTCATTCCTGTGGCTTAGTCAAATACATCACAGCACTCATTTCACACCGTCTAGTAATACTTACTGAAGCATCTGACATTAACTAAACAGACAAGTTAATAAATTAGATAATTATTGTCTTCTGAATAGTACCTTAATATGCCTCCTGTGGATTTTTCCTATCCTACCTAAATAGTGCCATTCAACAGCCACGAAACTACATGTGTCAAAGCTCATTTGCATCAAATGTATAGGAATGTTGAAAGAAGAATGTAAATCAATTTTCTATATTTTCTAAGCTTACCACATCTCTCATTTTTATCAGTCAGAAGACTGATTCGACCTCACTCCAAGAGCTATTAAAATAGAAACCACAGACAAGTATACCATAGCATTTTGAGGAAGGATATGCCTTTTGCATTGTCTGATAGAATAAAAAAAACATATTATGAAAAAAAAAATCATTCAGAAACATTTACACGGAAAGATTGTAGAAGTAATGTAAATAATAATATCACTAAAAATGTACAACACATTAGCAAGTTCAAAAAAAATTATCCAAAGTTATTATGTTTTGTGGTGGGATAGTTTTTGATATGTCTACACAGTTTTTACAGACAACTGAGCACTGGCAGATCACACTCACCCAAAAGAAACTGCAGGCATACTTATTACTACTTAGCAGGTAGGTATCACATGACAGATGGTTTCAGGCCTCTTTCCAGAACACTTTCTGATACTAAACCCTGAAAGTACTAAAAACTCAAAATTTAGTACAATATAACTAAAATCTCTTCTCTGTGCATCACTAAGTAGTGAAGAAAACAAAAAAAAGAGAGTGGAAACAGCATGTAGCATGTATCAGAGGTAGCAGCTATTCTTCATTGTATTTATAACTTGTATACGTATATATCTGTGGAAACAACCTTAATCTTAATAACAATATCAGTAACAATGTTAAATTCATTAAAGATCACTAATAATATTAAATTTTTTCAAAGGAAACCTTTGTTTCTCCCTACAGGTAATTTTTACTTCTTCCTCAATAACTTTTTAAATTAAATTAATATATAGTGCAGGACTACTGATCAAGGCACATGAAGTCACTATTTGGTGTTTTTAACATTAGTTCAGTTTATATTATTTACATACAGATAATGTAACCTGACATCTGCACTTAACGCCAAAGTATGGCATTACACAGCTCATTATATAGAGCTTCTACTTTTCTATCTCTAGAGCCCACTATGATTTCTATGCTGTTTTTCACTCACCCACCACCTAAATTTACCGTTGCCAAGTTGTCCATTCTCTACTCATTGACAATAGATTAGTTATAAGTTCTCTGTCCTAAATTTCTACCTGCTTGTCACAGTCTTCCACAATGTGGAACTCAGATCTAGCTTTTATTGTCAACCAATTTCTCCTAGACCTTCCTCTATTTTTCGTTTGGGCAGGGAGCTGGGTGGCATCACCCATTTTCTCAGAGCTTTCAGCTGGCTCCCCACCAGCCCAGAGAGCTCAGCTAATGTTCCAGTTCCAGTTTTGCTCCTAGTGTATGGTAAAGGTGAATTCCATCAGAAAGAGGCACTTCAGGGATGGAAAAAGCTGCAATTCCCCCAGGTATTTTAACATCACTGGATTTTCATAGAAATCGGTGAAAAAACCACTCCTGCCCCTAGTGGACTTGCTCTGGGGTGAAACACAGTCTTGGAAGGCTGAACAAACCTCCATGTTTTGTGCTGTACAGTGAAGATCCCTGACCTCCCTAACCAGTCATAATTACTGTATGACTCCATTACACGCACTTTACAATGAGAAAGTAACTAATATTGTGATACACAAATCACAGCCTTTTATAGGAGCTTATTTCTCATTGTTTGAATGTCTACACACTGTGTAAGGCTTATCCTATGACACCTGATTCAGAAGAGAAATCTGACCCATACATGCTCTATGCATCTAAATCATCTTGATGTGAGATCTGCATAAGGGAATTTCCAAACGGGACAGGTTAAAGACCGCATAAATTCTCTACTCTAGTAAAGCACTACTGGAGCACCTTTGGTATTGGATGTTTGTGGCCAGGTTTGGCAGGAGGGAGGCTGCAGGGGTGGCCTTTTTGAAAAGAGGCCAAGTGTCCATGGACAGATGGTGGCACTTCTGAGAAAACATACTTGAGAAAGGAAAAAAAATGCCCAGCAAAGAGTGAAGGAAAGTTAGAAAGAGTGAGAAACAGTAGAGAGAACCCCAAGGTCAGAGGAGAGTCTGCTCCAAGGCAGAGCAGATGTTCTCTGCAGCCTGCAGATGACGTACATGGAGAAGAAAGGTACAAGAAGAAAGGCATGGAAAAAAGAGACCACTACACCCTGATCACAATCTCTCAACACCCCTTTTGCACCACTTGCTTCCTCTCTGAAGGGACTTGGACTGAGTGTAACTTGCAGTGATAACAAGGGAGGAGGAGTGGAGTCTGGGAGGAGGTCAAGCTGAGCCTGGGAAAATGGAAAGGAGAGCTGTTGTTTTAATGTTTGTCTCTTTTGTTTCCCACTACCCACATTAGCAAATTTTTTAACTGGCAATAAATTAAGTAAATCTTCCCCCACTTGACTCTGTTTGCCTACCATGGTAACTGGTAAGCAGTCTCCCTGTCTTTATCTCAGCCTATGAACTCTTTCATTCCTGTTCTTCCTTTTTTCTCCCCCATCCTGCGGGGGAGAGAAATGAGCAAGCAGCTAGGTGGGAGTTTGGCTGCAAGCCTACACTAAGGCACCACACCTCTCAACTAAAAATCCCCAATCAAATCAACAGGAATGCAGATAAAACTGGCCTCAGTGTTTTGTTGTTTATATTGAAATGGGTAGTTAAACCCAGTTCAGATACATGGAAAAATATGCTGCAGAAAAAGATATAGTCATATATTTGCCAGAGGATATAGTCAAAGCACTGATTCTCCCCTCCCCAAAGGGATTTGATTAGAGAATCAGTCATAGAAGCTCTCTGAGAAACTGTAAAACATCTGAGAAGGCACAGAATGTATTAACCCCTGTCACTGTACAGAAAAGAGCTTTGTACATGAGGGAGCTGGAGAGGAGCCAGGGTACAAGCACTCAAATATCAGTGTGTGCTGAAAGAAGCTGCATCTGTGAGCTTTTTCTCAACAGACAGAAAGAGAAAAGGCTTCTGACACTATTAATGTGAGTGTGCACAGCAGTGATAAATCACTAAGCTGAAAAATGACAGGTTCTCAAAAATATAGAAAGGAGATTCAAAACTTGAAAGTGGCCATGCAGAAGAATTACAGAAAAGTTTCTGGAAAGCAAATATAAAGTGAACATTTGATGGAGTAGTGCTAGACATTAAGCCTGAATTAATTTGGCACCATGACATTACTGGATATGCACTGGAGGTTTGCTTGTGATAAGAGCACAGTACTTACAGCAGAAAAGGAGCAAATCTTTTTAAACTACTTGAATGAATAGGACAGAATAGATGGAAAATTTTAATCTAGGTTGCTGAAGCTGCTTTACTAGCAAGCCATACAAGCTGTTGACAGATTTTCATAAAGACAGAGGAAAACCTTCACAACAATTTAATTTAAGGACAGAAAAAGAAAGTGGATTTGGGAGTTCAGAAAAGGCATTTAGACCTCCCAGCACTGCTCAGAGCCTTAGAGAGTTAGTAATTAAATAGCAGACAGTACTACATAAACAGTCCTCCAAACCACAGATGAAAATAAGTGAAATGCTCTGGAACTACCTAGAATCATGAGTACAGGTATTTACATGTTGCATTTCTTAGCAAAGGGCTGGCTTCTAGGAGCAGAAGGGTTATAGTGAAATTGTTGTCCCATTGAAATGCAAAGAGAAATTTCTGGGGTTTTTTGTGTGACCCTGAAGAAGGTATCTTAGCTAAGTATTTATAAACAACAAGTTCATACAATTATGTAGTGCCTTTCAGGAAAATTGGCAGGATACATGACTTATCATAATGCACAAACCAGAGCTTGTAATATTGAAACCAGCGCTTGTAATATTGAAAGAGTTCTTAGTCTTTTTTCATACTCACTGACAAGCACATTGATGTGCTTTATTAGTTTTGCCCCAAAACAATGATTCTAGATTTTCTGGTTTACTAATGCCACTAAGCATCATTCTGTAACAAGCAGTGCAGATGTTCACAGAAGGAACCTCTTTATATCAAAACTTGACACTAACAACTGGGGAATTATGCTCCTCCTTCACTCAAGAGAAGAGCAGTAGCCACAACCACTGACAATAGTAGCTTGGACAATGGTTGTTTTCAATGTGTGTTAAGGGCAAAGATTGCTCTTGTTCTCAGGTAAGATATTATTCTACCTAACTCAACCTAGCTGTCATCATAAAAGATTTTTAAAAGTTTATACAAACAGATTAATAACACCTTCAATAAGTTCGCAGACAACACCAAGCTGGGCATGAGTGTTGATCTGCTGAAGGGTAGGAGAGCTCTGCAGAGGGATCTGGACAGACTGGATCCAGCCTGTGGCCCAAGGCCAGTGGTGTGAGGTTCAACAGCCAAGTTCTGGGTCCTGCACTTGGGTCACAACAACCACTGCAGCACTGCAGGCTGGGGAACCGTGGCTGGAAATCTGCCCTTCGGAAAGGACCTGGAGATGCTGGTCAACAGTGACTGAACATGAGCCAGTGTGTGCCCAGGTGGCCAAGAAGGCCAATGGCATCCTGGCCTGGATCAGATACAGTGTGGCCAGCAGGACCAGGGCAGGGATTGTCCCCTGTACTCAGCACTGGTGAGGCTGCACCTCAAATCCTGTGTCCAGTTCTGGGCCCCTCACTACAAGAAGGACATTGAGGGGCTGGAGTGTGTCCAGGGAAGGGCAACAGAGCTGGGGAAGGGTCTGGAGCACAAGTCTGATGAGGAGCAGCTGAGGGAGCTGGGGATGTTTAGCCTGGAGAAAAGGAGGCCCAGGGGAGACCTGTGTCACTCTCTACAGCTCTCTGTAAGGAGGCTGTAGCCAGGTGGGGGTCGGTCT
>VYZP01008943.1:0-40595 GCA_013400635.1 Hypocryptadius cinnamomeus
AGAATTGAGCAAATAAGCCCCACTTAGGAGGCGAGAAAGGAGCCGAGGCTTGTCTTGGACCATATAATATCCCAACCTTTTCGACAATATGTAGAAAGCTGAAGAGTTTACCAGTATCTGTCTCAAGTGTGTCTAGAGGGACCGGTTTTTAAGCCAGCCTGATCAGTGCTGGTGGGAGACCTTATTTGCTGAGCCAGCAGAGAGGCTGCAGCAGGGTTTGGCAGTGCAGCAAGCCAGCTTCAGCCCTTCCCTTCAGCTCTGAATGCTTCCCAGTTTTTCACTTTGAAGTCATTGCCATTTGTTTGTGTCACTCAGTCAATGAAGGCTAGACCACAGCTGAAGCTCACTGGGTATCTTGGCTCTGTATTCCATTCATGATTTCTCAATCTTTTTCAAACAGGTTTTGATAGAAATTGATAAGTGGAGGTGAGCAAATAAATTTGAAATGTAGGCTTGTTATCACATTGATAGGATTAGTAGGTCAAGTACTAGCCATTTATTTTGAAGAAAATAATTATTAAAAAAACCTCACCATCTATCTGCCTTTTTTAGGCTTCCTTTGCTCGTGCTTTGTAGTATGTGACCACAGAGCTGTCCTGTAAAATACCCTAAATGCAAAACCCTGGAGTGCTAAATTTCTGCCATTAGCATTCTTCCCTAATTAGGTGCATATGGGTATCACTGTTATTACTTCACTCAATTTGAATCCCAGTTTCTTTTCAGGTCAAGGATCAAAGGAGAAAACCAGCAAGCAGGAGATGCTTGTGTTTAGGATGGATCAGGTACTACTACCAAGTTGTCAACCAGCTGGTTGGTGACTTCTCTTGAGTTTTTTAAATCAAGACAGTTGGTAATAGCAAAGAATTTTTCAGATAACTTATCAAACCTGAAAGCAGTGATATAAAAAGATTGTAGAAATTTATTGTTAAGATCAGAGTTTCATCACAATTATTGAATATTACCAGTCCAAAGCAGTTAAATAAGGTAGTCTCATATTATCTTAACATGCTGGGCATTATATGTCCATTATAACTTGTAAAACTGGGTAACAGCCTTTCCCATCTCTCTCACTATTTTAGCATAGGCAAAACGTGAAGACAGAACCACAGAAAATACCAAACCACATGTTGGCAACTTGCATATAAAGAGAGAAGATTTGTTCATTTTTATGTATGTAAGGGCAGGTTTTTTGGATTTGAATTTTGTTTCAGTGGATTTGTTGGTGGGGTTCCCAGACTGTCCATAAGCAGGGCACAGGCTGGCTTTGGCTGAAGGAAATTAAACACCGAGGTAACTGTAGGGCAATGTTCTATTTGTAACTGCTCCTGACCTTCCCTATTACATCTAGCCAGTAGTGTAAGTGCTTATTTCACCAATGACTTACTTTTGTAGCAAAGGTGTCTGATTTTTGCAGTAAGATAAATACAGATATATATATACAATGTACGTCAGAAATTGCATTTTATAAATCAAGCATCCATAAAGTACAGCTACAGCCTTTTTCATACTTGCAGCTATTCAAACCTGTAGTAATTACCTCTTGTGCATTCAGACCCTGCTAGAGGTTTTCATTTGATCCACAATTGGTGATAAAATTTAATGGCTAATTTCAACTAATGAGCTTTGTGGGGAGAAATATTTGATTTACAAAGTGAGGAAGGTGTCGTGCTTTTCCATCTGTCCCATTCAACACTCAGGTGGTCAGAGCATTTGCCAGTGAGGGGGGAATTGGCATTTTGAAGGCAGGACTTGAATTTTTGTTGTTGGTAACCCTTGAGTTCCTAAATCAGTGGTTTGAATCAGGCAGAAGGAGGCTGGTCCTCTCCTCCTCCAGTTGAGCACCCTGAGTCACTCACAGAGAACAGGGTTCTCCCACCGTCATAAGTGCTGCATGAGCTTTTAACTTCTGCAGTTGCTCTTGTTAAACATCTCCAAGTGAAATAAAAGCTTCATTTCTGCTTCAGTGGGAACCATGGCCTTGTACTTCCTCACCTCAGGAAAATAAAATAGTCCCCACTGCACTTTTATTTTGATTTATCTTGCGACCCCACCTGGAGTACTTTGTCCAGGTGTGAGGGTCCCAGCACAAGGACATTGACCTGTTGGAATGAGTCCAGAGAAGGGCCACTAAGTTGATCTCAAGTCTGGAGCACCTTTCCTATGAAGACAGGCTGAGAGAGTTGGGGCTGTTCAGCCTGGAGAAGAGAGGGTGCCAGGAAGACCTTACAGCACCTGAGGGGGCTACAAGGCAGCTGGAGAGGGACCTTTGAAAAGGTATGAGGTGATAGGACAAGAGGAATTGGCCTTAAGCTGAGGGAGGGAAGGTTAGATTAGATATTGGGGAGAAATTCTTCACTGTGAAGGTGGTGAGATACTGGAACAGGATGCCCAAGGAAATTGTGTGCTCCCCATCCCTGGAGATGTCCAAGACTGGGCTGAATAGGGCTGTGAGTAACCTGGTCTAGTGGAAGGTGTCCCTGCCCATGTCAAAGAGTTTGGAACTAGATGATTTTTGAGGTCCTTTTCAACCAAAGCCATTCTATGATTGTGTGATTTGATAATAATCTTTGTTTCCTGTAAATCTTATGATTTGTTAGCTGAACCAAATATTAATCATGCTCAGGAGTCATGCCTGAAACCCTCCCTCCTACTCACAAGCCAGGTGTGAACCATGGACAAAAGGGGCCGAGAATGGGAAGGTATTCTGGGAAGTCTGGGAAGTCTAAAAACTAAATTACCATTCTGCTTCATGTGTCAGTGTGCAATTTTCCTGAGCAATGTGCAAAAATACCAAGCCAGGAATACTTTATTGGCTGAAAATACAGAGAATACTGTAAAAGACATCCTGGAAAATTGTCCAGTTATTAGATAGAACAAACTTCTTTTTTCATTATAGATCTCTGAAAATTGCATGTTTTTGTCCTTATATCAGCACTACAATCTCCAGGCTGCATTTAGCCTTCAAGCCTTCATAAACCTCAATCCTGGACTCTGAAGCACTGGAAGGATTCTTTTCTCTGAAGTAGCTGCCTTCTCTCTGGGGAGCTCTGGTGTTGGGTCAGGCTTTGAGCTCAATAGCCACTAAGTGGAGCAGGTGGGGGACCTCTGCATCCCACACTCATTCGTCCTTCACATCAGTTGTGGGATTTATTTCCTCATGCCAGTTTGCTTTCTTGTGTGAGAGAAAGAGGCCTTATCACCAATTCTTGCTGTTACTTTTTAATATTCAAGTCCACATCCCACACTGCATAGTAATTCTGTGTGAACAAGCAAGATTTAAGGCATCCTAAAATTTCCATTTCTATAACATATGGGGGGATTTGTATATATGATTTTTTTAGTGGGTATTTGCAAGAGCCATACCACCCAGTGAAAATTTATGAATGCTTTCTAGGCCATTTCTTCTGCAAAACTCTCTATTGAGTTGCAGATAATTGAAAAAAGAAGTTTAATTGGTTTTTGCAGATTTTGTTAGTAGAAAAATCTTTGCATTTCAAGTGCTGGAGGAGAGCATGCCTATGGCACTTCGAAACTCCATCACTGAACTGTTTTGACTGTTTTGCACAAAATCATGTTTAGATTTGAACCCAACCTGGATTTCATGACTTTTGGTTCTCTGTTCTGCTCATTAGCTGGGTTTTTTTCATGTGGGTAAATGAAATACAGAAAGCTTTGAAAAATACTATCTTGAAAAATATGCATTTGGAGCCAAAATGAGACTTTGAATTTTTAATATGCTGAAAAATTCTAAGCTGAAAATAATCCATTTTTATAATAAAGCTTTGAGCAGTTTTATAAAGCTTTGAGCAGTTTTGCAGAGATAGGTGTTGAGAATGCTGTGTCATTTGCATTATGGAGCATATCCTGTTAAAGTACTTATTCAGGCCCATGAAAATGTTCACTGATTTCAGAAGGCTTTGGATGAATCCCATACTTACCAACTTGTAAAAATGCTGTCATGACAGAACTCAAGTTTTGACTGTAGGAATTTCAGTTTGACAACTTGATTGGCAAAGACTTTAATACAACTATTTATACACTCAGTGGTTTACAAAATATGTTCCCCAAACTTAACAACTTCATCATTCTTTCCTTAATTATGGAAATCATAACTTTGTGCATAGAATTGCAATCTGCACAATGAAATGGCATATTTCAATCTTTATTTTCTAATACTTCTCCCCTTCATCAAATGTGGATGTTTTGCAAATGTTTGTATAAAGCACAGAGCACGCCAAAACCACAGAAAGCTGTTATGCCCTCTGTATATTCCTAAATTGCCTTATTATTAAGTTACTTCTTATAAATCCTTGAAACACAAATACTTTCAGTTTTAATTGAGGAGGTGTTTGTTTTCAGGTAAATAGCATTCCTGTTGGTTTTCCCCTCTGCCTTGAAGTACTCTTGCACCGAATATTATGCATATTTCTCAAGGAACCTCTCATTTTTTTGTGAACTGATTTTTGTCAAGATGAGGAAAGTAGATTGAAATGGGCTTATAACTCTCCAGTCTGTGGGAGAGACCATAATCAGCTGCAGGAACACTGTGGTTCTGAATATGCTATGAAGAAAAAAGAAAAACAGCACAAGCACTTTTGTGTCTGTTTCCCATGGGTATTTATGCAGCATACATTTAAACATTTTTACATGCATCCTGTTCATTTGAGAATTAATAGTATCATAAATTAGCTGCTCAAATTCTGTGTTTGGGCTTAACTGTGCCTACTCACATTCCTGTATAACTCCCCTGGTCTAGATGAAATTGTGCCTGAGGTGAGTTTGACCATCCATTCCCTTCCAGGACTCTGCATCACTGGGTGCAGTTGCCCTGAGGATGTGGCTGCTGCAGGGGGTACAGACCTGGCATTGATCTGCAGGCAGTGCCTTCCTTACAAAAACTCTCTTGCAAAACTGTTGACCATTTTTGAATGTTTAGTTTGGAATGATGAGGGTGAATGAATAAAGTAAATCATTGTCCAGAATGTTTAACCTTTGCAGTTTCTGCAGGTAGGTGTTTGTGTTGGTGTCTCAACATGAGTTTGTATAACTCATCACCTTTAACTTCATCACAATATCATTATGGAAATACTTCAAAGAGAACAACAAAAAAAGACCACTCTTCCAGTCTAACTGTTTTTTTTTTTTAATTTATTTTGAAATAGTTGGTTGTTTGTCCCCTACTCACTTGATCTGTTGCTGGTTTTCCCTCTGTTTCAATAGGAGATGAGGTGTTTGCCAGTTGTTCTCAAAAGTTGTTGAAGAACTTTGAGTCAGTCCAAGGCAAGAAATGCTGTTGAAGTTTGGCACAGAGTTCATGTGGAGAGCTTCCTGGAGTCATGTATGTTGTCAACACCAAGAGCTGTGATTCAGAGTATTAGCAGAAAGACATCTATTCAAACAAGCAGAGCCATTCTCCATCCTAAAGGTTCAAGTTCACACTGGGCAGGAATCTGCCCCTAAGGCTTTATCTCCACATAAATCCTCACTTCAGTGTGGTGGAGTGTTTGCCCAAAAGAGTGCTGACACTTTAGGATGTAAAAAAAAAAAAAAAATCTGTTCTTAAAAACCCTGAAAGTATTTCCTCTGCAGGAACATACACAGTCTTGCATTATCAATTTTTTAACCATTGTTAAATGTTTTCTTTATCTAATTCCATTTCATCACCTAATTACCTCTACCTTTTAAATATAATAATGCATTCTTGAAGCACAGTAGAGCTTTCACTTAATTCTGGGATTTGTGCAATGTGGACATCAGACTACTTAGAGTAACCTGGTGTCTGGCACTCACTCTCTAAAGCTGGGTTTGTGGGCTCTGGCCCCACCAGTGGTCTGGTTCATCAGCAGGAGCTTTGTCCTGGCAGAGGGCTGTACCTTCAGTCCCAGTTCTACAGTTTCACAAAACCATTCAAATGGAACTATGGTTTAATTTACCTTTATATAATTTAGCTTTGTTAAAGGTGAGCTCTCTCTTCTTCAAGGGTGAAATTGCTGATTTTGAGAAGGAGATAATTTCCCTTGTTTATGCTCTTTCAAGTCTTCTGGTAACAGTCCACAGGGGAGGGACCCAGCATTGCTTCTCCAGGATGGAGCCAAAGCCTGTTTGTGAGCTGGACTGGATTTGCAGCTGAAGGAACAGCTTCTTGTGCCAAAGCTATCAGCCTGCCCTCTCAGTAACAAGGCTCTTGTTAGTAGTAGTGTGTGAGCATGACTTGGCAATCACAGGCATGCTTCAGGCAAGCAAAAACGCTATTTCAGACTATTCTTGAGCACCTTTCCAATACTCTCACTGTCATGTCTCATTGCAGACACTTGTCTTAAAGGTGAGCACAGCAGCTTGCAAAGAAATGGGGAATGAAGCAAAAGAAACCAGAGTTTATGTTCTTTTTACCTAAAATTCCTGATTTTGTGAATTTAGGTCTGCACTAGACCTTGTCTGTGACAGCAGCTGCCTCTGAGCCTCCATGAGCAAAGTGTATTTGGCTGAGCCCACTCCTCACACAGTTCTTTCTGCTGTAGTCAGACTTCTGAACATGAGCAGGCAGATGAAAAGAGAAATGGCAGGCAAGGTACTAAGTACCCCTTTCTCCCCCACGCATTCCCAAGTCCCCTGTTGTTACCAGTTCAGTGAGACAGAGAGTGGTCACAGGATGCAGAAGATTACAAAAGCCAGCTCATCTATCAGGTGCCAGGAAACAAAAGAAAACAAACCAAGCAAACAAAACACGAGAAAACAAACAAAAAACCAAAAACAAACAAAAAAAAATTCCCCCCCCCCAAAAAAAAAACCCACATAAAAAGCCCCACCATAACTACCAAATGGAAATGGTTCTCTGCCACATGAGCCACAGCACATCGTAGGAGCCTGCTCATCCCTCTGGTGCCAGTTTCCTGCTGAGGGCAGAGCATCGGCATCTTGAGCAGCCGATGGCAAGAGGCAGCATCTCATGCCAATTGGAAGGTCATGAATACAGCAATAAATCTGCAAGGATTTCAGTAGCAAGGCCTGTCCTGTTTCCCTAAGGCTGGTCATGTTGCTAAATCTGATCTGAAAGCTATGTATCTGTTGTAAATTATCCTTTCCTAAGCCCTTTTCCAACCTCCACAAACTTTCTGCAAAACCAGATGGGGATTTAATCACTGTTCTGCTTTTTCAGGCCTGCTTCAGGATTAGTATTATAAAAATCAAATAGGAAAGTAATGAAAGTACATCTTCTTGGCAAGGTATGTCTCTGGGGAATAGTCAGCTAATGCCAAGATTAAATTCAAAGCTGATACATGCATGATAAGTCTGGATAATACAATTTACAAAATTATATCATATTTTAAGTTCAGGCTCTGATATATTTTGTGTGTCCGCCTTCTCTGGGAGAGGAGTCTCTTATGAACCACTGAGGTGCCAAAGTCCTTCCCAGCAGCTAGACATTCTATGTGGTTATGTCAACCTAGCAGGCCATTAAATTCCCACCTAGGAATAGTAGGCTGTTATATCCACTGGTATATTGGGACTGGCAGTTGGTTACTAATGTCCCTAATACTTTCATCACAGCTGGCATTTTATGAATAAAGATAAAAATCTAGCTCTGAATGTAACTCATTTCCTGCTATGAGGCATAAATATGTTTGTGGGAACTTAGATGACAATGTTCATTCCCATTGCAGGTGTCTTTAATGGGTAGCCATACAAAGATCCAAAGGTAATTATCTTTCCTATCTTGCAGTACTTCACTGAAGTGCATTTGCAAGGTTACCAAAAGAATGTTTTGTAAAACTGTTCAGTTCTAACAACAATAATGAATGTCCAAGGTGAACTCTCATTCAAATATGAAATTGCTGATTTGCAGAAGGAATGATTCCTCTGGAACTCATTATGTAAGGTCCAAATGATAATGTATTGCTTTATAAGTGGACTTTTAAGGCTTGCTGCAAAAATCTCTAGCCTGAATACAGGTTTAGATGAGAAGAACAAGTAAAATTTCTTGACAAAATTCTTTAGCCTTCACATTATAATTTCAGTGGGACTCTTTCTATAAAATTCAGGCTTCATTTTTGTATTCTGTGAGATTTTTCCATAAAGTAGTTACAATTTTTAGGTTTCTTTTGATATTTTTCCTGTTATTTTATCCTTCTCACAGACAGTCATACACCTTAAGAGAGTAAGTGCAAGTGATTTGATGGAAAATGAAGAGGATTTTGTGATGAAGGAACTGGCCTGAAGCTCCAGAGGTGTGGAAAGGGCTTTTGTGCAGAGCACCTGGCCCTGTATCAGAGCTTTTGTGTGATCCAGGGCAGGCAGCAGCTGGCACCCAGGTGCAGCCCTGCAGGCATGGTGAGCAGACAAGGCACATTGGCCATGGAGCCTGGCTCTGGGCAGAGCTTGCTGGCTCCACACTATCCCTCCCTGCCAGCCAGGAGGTGCAGGAGCAGTCCTGGTCAGGCCTGGGGACACCAAGCTGTTCCTGGTGTGACCACAGCTGATGCTCACCCAGGTTTGGGCACAGTCACCAGCATCCCACAGGCCTGCCCAGCCCCTGTTTGTCTAGTGAGCAGGCACACAACTCCTGGGGCGGGTGTCACCTCCACCACCTGCAGCCTGCACACAGCAGCACCCACCCACCTTCAGCAGAGTGTGGGGGTCTCTTTAGCTCTGTTCTTTTCCCAGGAACTCAGCCCAACCACAGCAATGTTCCACTCACTCCACAGCCCTTTCCAAGCTCCAGTGATGTTCTTCCCTTCTCATTGCAGGTCCCAGACAACTCCTCCAGATAATGCCTGCGTAACTGGAGGCAGCCACAGAGCTCTCTCTGATAAGGTTAATGTGATTATTTTGCTTTTTGGGTTTAGTACAGCCGACTCATTCCCTGAGCTGCATAGTTTGTGTGTGAGATGATTTTTGCAAACGTTGGTGTGCTTTGTTACTGCTCTGGTTTGAAAACCAATAGCCTTTACCTGGGAATTATGGTATGTTGTCAGTTTTCTCAAATGAGGGAGCAACAATATTGGCAATTATTGACCCTACAGTACACCAGATGATCTCCCTATGCTTCATTTTTTCCATATAAAAAAGTGAGAGCAGTGCAGGGTGTTATGAAAGCTCCTGATACTGAAGGACAGCTGACTGTGGCTGCCTTTTTTGCTTGCTGACTGGTCGGGTGACCTCACCAGAACGAACCTTCCCCAAAAACATTACTTCTGAATGGAGATTATTATTTGTTTCAAGAATGTCTGTGTATCTGAAAGGAATAATAATACACTGAGTAGAATTGAGATAATGCTGAACTTAGAACAAACATAGCTGAGACTTCAGCTGGGGTGAGACTGTCTTGATGCCAGAATAAACACTAGTTTTGCTTTGGCCTTCCTTTGGAAGAACTAGCTGCACACACATAGCTGCCAGCTTCTGTTGGCTGAGTTGACATGCTTCTTACAAATACAGATTTAACTCAGCCAGTGATTACAACAGACTTTCTTTGCCTTTATATGGTTGTTTCATGTTTCTCTGCATCTATCTCAGCCTACTCCCAATAACATCATCCCAGCCTAAGGAACAAACTTGGTGTTTCTGGGCATCCTTTGCAATTTCTTAAAAGAGTGTGGCACTGATGTTGTTATGATTGAGGGGTGCTAAATCCACAACTTCTAGTCAGTTGTTGAAAGCTGATAGCATCAATAAAGAACTATGCTGATAAGTATTAGAGCGGCCCACTTTCCCTGACAAGAAATATGTTGTTCTTGATCACCTTCCCCCAAGATTGATCCATATTTATCTTCTTTAAAAGTATTATTGAAGCATCAGACTTCATTTATGCATGGAATCATTATTTTCAAAAATCTTCACCATATTTAAGCTGAAGAGTGTTCATATTTCCAAAGAAAGTTTTCCCCAGGACAGTAGTCTCCAGGACTATTTGCATTGCATTGGCAGATTAAGAAAGTGCAGCCCATGTCTCTATATATGATGGTTGTTTTTGCTACAACCAACATAATCTCAGGACTGTTTTGTTTCTTCATGCAGAGGGCAAGTAGGATAATGTCCTGAGTCTGTGAGAGACAGCATAATAATACCACAAACTTGCAGCCAGCCTCAACTTCCGTGATTGCTGGTCAAAGCAAGGTGCCAGGGTGCTAGGGTGCTGCTCTTGTTCTTTTTTACCAAGTTGCCTTTTGTCTGCCACCACTTCCTTACCACAACAGCCCTTCACCTGGGGAGGTGTGGTCAGGCCTTCACTGTTTGGCACACCACTTGCTGTGACCCCAGCACAGCTCCTAGGAACACTGACATCATGAAATTCCCTCTTTGTAGCCACAGAATTCCCTAAGGAGGAATAGAGCCAGAACCAAAGCAGCATCACTCTTAGTGTTTGTGGTGGTGTGGATCCTCTCTGTGTCTGAGTTCATATCACAGCTGTGTAGCTCTGGGATATAAACGTTCATTGCTTAAACATAATAGAAAAATTTTATTTAGTGTGATTTTATTTAGTGTAACTACCCAGAGCTGGTTTTGGTTCCAGTGTCGGTGGAGGAGAGCTGTGGGGTTGCATCACGTGAACGAGGTTGTCTGTAACACCAGGCAGCACTCCAGCAGTTTGCAGGGGAGTTTGTGTTTTCTGTATCCCATAACCAGACAAGTCGTCTCTGCTTTCTGCTGCAGAGGTCACAACAAAAGCTTACAGCTTTATTACCACCTGCTTACAGGCCTACATTAGCTTTTTGAGTGCCATATCCTAAAATCCAAGTTTACACGTGCTTTTGAACCAGGCAGATGGAAGTGAAGAACTATTTATGTGTTAACACAGTTTGGTGGTAGGTGTTAATTTTACTGAAAGCAGAGGTTCTTCATTCTGCTGGAAGTTTGCTCCGTGACATCTCCAACAGAGTCTGAAATTTGCTGCAGGGCTTCAGAGATCCCTGTAACATTTTGGTGATGCCTAGGGACCCTGTGCCTGAGTTAGAGGAGTTCATGCTCTCAGTCCTGGGAATAAAGTCAACACCTAATTATAAAACAAACAAAAAAAACCAACCAAGCAAAAAAACATAAAGTTGAACCGGTGACACTTATTTCCAGCCTCTAAAACCATAGAAGAGCTTTCACTGCTGTCTTTTGAATTAATGATAATTGGATTTAAATGTGATAATACTCTGCTAATAGGATAGCAGGAGAGGTGTGTGTCAACGTATAGATGGGGTGAATACTGACATTCACAGTGGCAACAAGTAACCTCTTAAAATATTGGCATTAAAGAAAAACTGTCAGGGGGGTCATTTTTTGAAGGACAATCTGTGGTGGTGTTTTTGAAAAAACAAAGTCCAAGGCAATGGTGACGTGCCTCAGGGTTATCCAAAGTAGGTCAGGATGGGGATGGGGAGGAAGCATGCAGGGCACACAGGAAAACTGCCAAGTGCCTGACCTTGCTCCTTTTCCTGAAGCAGGAGGATCAGCCTTCAGAAATCTAGGAAATCCTGCCACAGTTGAAGATAAATGGTTTTACTGAGCTTCCAGACAAAACCTTCTTAAATCTGCCTAATTAGAAGAAGCAATAAAAATAATGGACCAAAAAGATGTACCTAGTGTTTCCCTTCTCCTTCCCAGATGCAAAGCAAGGTATGTACAGGGCACATTCAGGTTCCCATTTGTCAAATGGGAACCTAAAAGAGGTTGGAAGAGACTTTGGAAGCTGTGTGGACTAAAATTCTCTATTGCATAGCTGTAGTTGTCCATATCTGGGCTCTGTGGCACTTTCAGCATAAGCTGCATACTAAGAAATGGTACTACTGTATTGGGGAAAGGAGGGAGAAGAGGGAATGAGAGTACCAGTGCCTTTACATCCCACCTCCAGCAAGATCTAACTGTTTTTGCAAACAACGTTCTTTGCTCTAAATTCATCCTAGGAGAGCTGAGGCAGTGGTCTGAATTCAGCAGCACCTGCAAACTAAATGAGAAAAGACTCTGCTGTTGATTGTTCTGTCCCATCATGAAGTCTCCAAATCAGCCCATCAGACATTTATTAATTAGCATCCTTATAGAGTAAATATCTTTATTTAGTAAAACATGAAAAGTGCTTTGGCAATCCCATTTTAGGTCTAATCTAGACCTATCATTAGAGTAAATTTTCATTGAAATTCCATGGGATTTTTGTTGATCATTTTGTGGGGGTTTTAGCTTGAAATGTGCTCAGAGGACAGAATTTTTTAGTGAATTGGATCCAAGAGCCATTTCATCATGCTCAAGGCAGATGTTATCGGGAAGGATCATTTGTATTGGCAGTCCTTCAAAAGTTACCCTCTAACCGTGCTGAAATCAGGTGAGTCCCAGAGAGCTCCTACTTGGTTCTGGCCATGGCTTCAGAGTCTGCAGCCACACAAGCTAGAAGAAGACTGTTAAATTTTAACAGACATTACAGTTTCTGTCTGATCTATTAAACTTGGGTAATCTCTGATTGGTAAATACATATTTTTAGATATCTGCACATTAGTAAACACATGGAGACTAATCAAAAATTTTCATCTCCCCTAGGGCTTAAATGCAACTTTTTTAGTACAAAATTTGAATGGTTTCTTCTTTAATGGATTGTAAGATGCTGGTGCATTTTGAAAAAAACAGCAAACTTTATAAGTTAGAAATAATTTTTCTTTTTCATCTCCACTCCTCTCCTCTCCTTGAAGGAATGAAAAATTTTAAAAGAACACCAACAACAATCATTTTGTACAAGTTGTGAGGTACTCTTTTAACTCTGTGCTGGGCAGGTGACGCACTGTTCAGCAGCCCAGGAAACTGGTACAGACTCTGCCCGTCATCATATTCAGATTAAAAAAGAAATGGCAATGCTTATTTGCACTTCTTTTACAAAATGAACTCTGTGGATGAATCACCTAAACAAAGCACCAGTCCCAGCAAATAATGTTGGTATTTAATTTACTCACAGTGGGTATTTAGAAATTTGCTCACGTGAGAGAGCGAGCTGTGCCCTTTCTGCACTCTTGCGCCAGGGCTGCTGCAGCCTCTCCAGGCACTTTGCTTGGGGGCTGGGGAGGGAGAGATCTGGGACTCCCTGAAATTGTAACTGTGAGAAACATTCTTCATATTTCTCTTTGTGTGGCTGTGACATCTTTGTTCGGTTTTCTGTCAAACAAAGTTGAGTTGAAGGGTAGAGGGGAAGGCCGGTAAGATGCTTTGGGCATTTCTGAGTCCTGGTTATTGCCGATTCAGAGATCTGTTCCAGAGTGCTCCAAGGCATTGGCAATGCACAGCTTTGTTTTCTGTGTGGAGGTGGATCTGCCATGCAGTCCCATTTTGTGGGCAGGTCTCTTGATTAGGGTGAAAGGCTGGAATCACATAGATTGCAAAAGGCATCTTCCCCATATCTAGAAAGGAGTAACATATCAGAGGGAGCAAGATCTTTTCGTATGAGGGAGGCCTCAGCTCAACTCTAAGATTTTGCTTATAGGAAAGAAAGGTCAAACATACTTGGTGGTTTTAGCCAACTCACTTTCACTTCTTTTCGTTTTGAAAAGATTTAGCACATATTTAATATGGCTCTGTAAAGCTGAGAATCCTCTTTCCCTGATATCTCCAATCTTCCCTCCTGAGCATCAATTTTCTGAAACATATCACTTTGTCTAGCTTGTCACTGTCTGAACATTAGTTATTCTAAAAATGCCCTCTTTGTGTCGGAAGGGATTTGGTCTGGCTGCCTGACAGCAGGCTGTGGAAAACAGCCCCCAGCTCTCTCTCGGTCTGTCTCACTCCAGTGTGGAGCCCAGGCTGTCACTACCCAGCCATCCCGCAGAAGATGCTGACAAGCTGCACCACCTTCACTTCTGAAAATTGCCACAAAGAGAAGGATGGGAAGGATTTTCTGCTTTTCACAGAAGCTGGACATGCAGCAAAATGGTTGCTGTAACCTGAATGTTTGTAGCACACTCTAGCTGGACAAAAAGGCTGCACAGACCCAATCAGGGGGCTATCTACAAGATAAATGTTTGAACTGAGGCAGGCTTTTCAGGCACTCTGTTCATGTGCCACACACTGCACACACTGGCAGCTGTCCCAGTGACACAGCGAGCTAGAAATTGTGCTGCTCAGGTGCACGTGCTCCCATATTCTGAGCTGGCTTGGAATACAAAAGGTCTTCGTGAGCTCCAGTTCTGTGCCCATCATCCTGATCATCCTCTGTAGGCAGACAAAAGTAGGCACATCTTCCACAAATTTACAAGTATTACAAAAGTTGGACATCGTGGTTACAGCTGTAATTTGGGAGATTTTTTTCTTAAAAACTTTTTAAAACCTCAGCCTAAGAGGTACACCAATACTTTCTCCCTGCAAAGACCAATCCTGCAGGGCAACCCAGGGAGAAATATTGCTTGTATAGGGCTTTCTTTTGCTATATTTTCTTTTTCAAAAATGTTTTTATTTCTTTAAAAATATAATTATGGTGTTCAAAAAGCATATCCACTGGTCTTCTCGCTGGAGGGTTTTTGTACATGGTGACAATGCTGTGCAAAAGAATATATTCTGCATTTTTTCCATTTTCTCAGGCCAAAAGAATGACCTGAAAGATGCACCAAGATACTTAAATTCATTGGAACATAGGTCCCATTCAGGAATGTGTTTTATGAAGTATAAGAATATACTTCATATAGAATAAACCATTAACTAAAAGACCCTCTTCCTGTTTAAATTCAGTCCCCCTTGTCTCATCACTATATTTAGAATAAAATCTAATTTGATTTTAAAGTTGGTATTGTTGGAATGTCCACAATAGTCCTTAGTGAATTGCTCCAGCAAGTCAAATGGTCAAAACTTTGCAATTAACTTCAAGCATTTATTATCAGCTCCTATTTCTTGAATCTTGTCCCATGGATAAGTTTCTGGTCTTTCTATTCTCCTGTTTCTGATCTCTATGTAGGTAGTGAAGAATCACAAGAGGTGGATGTTGGCAGGGAGCTCTGGAAGCTGTCAAGTCCAAGTCCTCTGCTCAGAGCAGCTGCAGCCAGGGCTGGTGTCCAGGGCTCTGCCTGGTCCAGCTTTGAATATCTTCAAGGGTGAACACTCCAGCATCTCTCTGGGTAACCTGTTTCAGTGTTTCACTACACCCCAGTGAAAAAGTGTTCTCTTATGTTTAAGGGGAATTTTCTATGTTTCAGGTTTTGCCTCTGGTCCTGTCACAGTCCTGTCACTGCAGAGGAGAGTCTGACTCATTCTTCTTTTCTTCTCACCACAACTATCAGGTATTTATCAAGAACAATAATACCATGTTCAGTTGATTATTCCCTGCGACCTCAAATTCTTTTTAGAACCCATTTCTTTCCCTTTCAATGACTAGTTACTGCCTGGCTTCTCAGAGTTTGGACAAATTCATTCCCAATAGCAAAAGTACATTAATCATTTATCTTGTCAGCTTGTGCAGATTGAATTATAGCAGTGGATTGTCCTCTTTACAGTTTGCCAGTTTTTCATCTTCCTGGTAAATTGTCATAAATGAATTCAAATTTTTTCTGTGTTTGAGATTTGCTGAAGTAGTTCAACTGGAGGGCCCTAGCAAACTTGCTTGACTCTTGTCCTGAAATCCATGATCCTAGCTGTGTAACAAGGGAGAATAGTGAGAATGGAAAGAGGCAGAGGAAGAAGGGACACTGTTTGGATGACTGAATTTGGTGAGAGGCTTGGAAGTTCCTAATAATTTTCAGTCATTTATTATTCTTTTTTGGTGATTCTATACTAAGAGCAGATTTTACTTGCAAGATCTGGCAATGAGATAGTTACAACTTTTTAATACAGCTTTGTTATTCAAAAGAGAGATTAAGATAGAAATGAATTGACAGTCTACCCACAGTTGCACTTTACAATTCATAATGCAGTACACGAACAAGAACAGTCTATTCTATAAACTTGCTCAGGTTCCACAGATCTATAGATCTGTAATAGACAGGCCAGTGACTCAGGGAAATCCTGCTAAAAGATGCTGTAGTCATGGCTCACAAAAGCCCACTGAAGTCACGACCAATGAGTATGAGTCACGTCACTGTGAGCACCATACCCCTCATCATGCACCAGGCTTTTATCTGGTTTCTTTCTTCTTAGTGGGAACTTGAAAATGCCTCACCTCTCAGGAAGATTGGTAACTGCTAATATGCAACCCTAGATTGTTGAACTCAGCCTGAACCCAGTTTATTTTTATTACTGCAGAGAGGACATGAATTATCGTTCTGACACCAGATCTGAGTAAGCAGATGCACTCCGTGTGACCACACGTGTTCTATTGCAGGAGGCAGCAGCTCCAGCACTTCCTCCCAGCCCTCTGTTCCTATATATTCACTCCTGCGTGGCATGGGTAGGTTTGCATGGCACATGGGAAAAGGATTGCGTGCTCTGGGGAAAAGTGTGTAGGAGGGAATTCTTCTCAGACAGCAGAGAGTCTGCAGTTCACAGCTGAGAACGACCCTCCATTGATTAGCCACCTTTGTGGCAGCATTTTCAGTGGGTTTCTCTGTTGCCTCTGTTTCTCTCATAGAAAACAAAACTGCATATTTACCAGAGAGATTTTCAGCTGTATTAAACAAAAGCACACTTTAGAAAAATCACTAATTTTAGAATGATCATAAATATTAATACCAGACAGACCATAAACAGCACCTTAGAGACCATGCTCTGTTTATATAAATCCCTCCTAATTTAGAAAATGTTGAATTAATAGACTTAGACAGCCAGAGCAAACAAATGCATATTTGAAAAAAGTGCTCTACAGTCTCCTGTGACCAAAATTTCCTCATTTGTACAGTATTCAGCTTTTGTTTCTGGTTAAACCTACCTATATGAGTTGCATGCCATATTTTTTTAACGCTCTATTTCATTGTGAGTTTTCACGTTAGAAAGTTTGCTCAGGCCCAGAGATGATAGCTGGCAGCAAGCAGGCATGTCCTGCAGCCCTGCTCCCAGTCATGCAGAGGGCTTCTGCCCAAGGCTGGGAGTTCCTTGGTGGGTGCAGGGCTCCAGGCTGCAAGCTCTGGGCACCAGGGACCACACAGGGCTGGGGTGAGCACACTGCAGCTCCCACCCTCCTGAGCTGCTGCTGCTGCTGCTGCAGCACAAACAAGGTTATTCACTTACAGCATTCAAAGAACTGCTGGGATTGTACATGGCTCAAAAGCACTGCTGTAACCAAAACTGTTGGTCTGCTGAACACAGCTGAGAAAGAGCCTGGTTTGCAGCTGTGTTTCACAGTGTCCTGCTCCTGTCACTGATTCCACAGCTACAGCAAAAGGCAGGAAACAGAAAGGCAGTGGAGGATGGCAGGGCAAATGCGCCTTACAGCCTTACAGCTGGATTGATTTAGAGTTGTTGAGAAATCATCATGCTAGAAATTATTTCTCTAAGTGTTTCTAAACTTCTATCTTGTTCTCAGGCCATTTAAATCTCATTATCTGCCCAGAACAGATGATTATCTCTGGAAATATGTTCTGCCATCCACAGGTTATAATTGCAGTTGGAAGCTACTTTCAGATCTTTTTAGCATAAAAAGATATAATTAAATGTTAGTTCTGTAGAGAAGCTGTTCATACAAGAAAACCATGGTTCTCATAATCTTTCCATTTCATTTTCAGATTGCAATGCATTGTGCAGCAGGGCTGTCCACTTAAAAATCATCTTTCATTATCACAGAGTAAACCCTGTGACTGTCATTTTCAGATCAAAAGGATGGGTTACCCATCTGTAAGCAGGTTCAAAGCTCTTGGATATGGGAAATAAGGGAGTTGCTGAGTTTCAGAATCTTCTCCCAAGCCGCTACTGGCAATGGCACTGGATTCCCCAGTGATAATGAAGCCACATTCCCCAATACAAAAGTATTATTAAACTAATATTTCCTATCCTGGTGCAGGAAACAGGAACCCAGTTGACCCAAAACCTTGTTAATGAGAATTTATTTGCCAAATCTGCCTGTCCCATTAAGATGGGTCAGTATTATATACACTTGCATTATTGTACATTTTTCCCTGAGTTTGAGCCTGCTTTTATTTCCTGAAATAAAAGCAATTTCATACAAAATGGGAAGGCTTGATGTGGGGAACAGTAGCTGAGGGCTTTGTGTACACAAATACCACTGCTGCATCTAGTTTTAGTAGCATGGATTGTGGGAAAGGGCAGCTCTTCTAGAAGGATTTATAAGTTTATGTGAGGGGGGCAAAGTGCAGCTGAGCTACAGTATGTTCTGCCTTTTCTCTCTGATATCCTCATCCTCTGATATCCAGATTATGTTCCACTGTCCTTGGCCATGCTCTGTGCCTTAATATTATGATAGTGTAACAACATTCTGAGCAAATTTACTTAGTTAACCCGAATAAAGACAAACTCCCAAGAATCTGCTGGGTTTGGTGGTTTGCTGAATCTGCATTTTTAACAGAACGTTTATTTTTGTGTTTTGCCCATCTGCTAGACCTCTCTTATTGCTTTTTAACTTTATTACTCATTGTTGCTGCTGTGCACATAAATCAGTGATGGCATCATATGGTTTTGACTGCAACTTTTCCAAATATAACTGCTTTATATGGAATAAAAGTCACTGGGTGGAATAATGAATTCTTCAGAGAACTACCCAGAAAGATGTTTCTCAGGAAGTAGTGAGGCTAGCACAGGGTTGTAAAAAAGCACGTCTTGAATGTTGCTGTCTCACTGGTCCTTTCTTCATTTTCTGTAGAGAGAATGAGTGTTTCTTACAGCATAGCATATTGCCTTCACATGAACTCTCTCCCTTATTAAAAGAAACACTGTTTTTGGAATTGTTTGTTTGTTTGTTTGTTTGTTTGTTTTCTAGCATCCAAAGGAGTGGAGGAAGAGCTTGGACTTGTGTGCACTGAGCTGAGGTATATGCAGGGGAATTTTTTAGAAAGGGAGGGAAGCATAAGGAGCAATCAGGACTCACTGTCTACAATGGATTTCAGGAGTAATCACAGAATCATTTAAGTTGGAAATTACCATTAAGGTCATTGAGTCCAACCATAAACCATGACACTGTCTAGTCCTCCACTAAACCATGTCCCTTAAAACAAGTCTACACATCTCTTTAATGCCTCTGGGGACAGTGACAACCACCCCCTCTGTGGAACCTGTTCCAGTGTTTCACCACTCTCATCATAAAAATTTCTTCCTTATATTTAGTCTAAATCTACCCTGTTTTAGTTTAAAACTGTCTGTGGTTTGCAGGCTGAGATCGAGTTGTGTTGAGCATAAGAGTACCTTCTGACAGCAGGAATGTAAGCTTGGGGCCAAGCTCTGGCATGGGCATGTGGAATACTTCTCACAGAAATCAGGTCCAGGACAAAGTGGTTTTAATGCAGCTCCAGCAAGGAAAACCTCCCACTGAGCATGGCTGGTGGGCTGGGGGTAGGAAAGGATGCCTACCACTGACACTTCTGGCATTTCTCCTCACCTCTTTGCTCTTGTATTTTTTTAAGGTTCTCAAATTGCTCTTGTATTTTTTTAAGGTTCATTTAGTTCCAGGTTCTGAGAGATATTATATGACTGCTAGATCCCAAAAGCACACAGTGTCCAGAGGGCAGATAAAGAGGCCTCATACCCTTCATTTTTCAGAGATTTAAGCCTATAAATACATTTGTCTTCTGACTCTGGAGTAAGTTAAAATTGTGGGTCCTTCTCACACTCTTCATATCTATGCTTTTAAACCTGCAATCTGACCCTGCATATTTTGGGGATTTAATAGTCTTTGTGCAATAAAGTGGCCTGGCAGAAGATATACACACCCCCTCTTCCTCCTCTGTTTGTGAAGACTTACGTGGCTGTGGTGCCCAAGAGCCTGCTAGCCTGCATTGCCCCTGTAGTCCCACATGTAAGTCCCTGAGTCAGACTGACCTCAGGAAAGGTCTGGAGGACAAGCTGGAGAGTCAGGAATGTAATCAGGCCAAAGTGCTCTGTGGACCAACAGCTTGGTTAGGGCATTCCACCCTGCTGCTCAAAGCCACGATGAACGAGAGCAGCTCCTCGCTGAGCTGAGCTCTTCCTGCCCTGTGGCCAGAACCAGAAGGTGCAAACCTGACTTAGTGCACTTTTAGCTCCCTGCAGCCTCCCTGGAGATCCCTGGGAATCCCTGGTTTCCATAACCTTGTAGCTTTTACAGAATTATTCCTGAAATGCCTTTATTCCCCTTAGAGAGAGAAGTCTCAGTTCTGAATTTAAGGAAAAATTGTTGCATGTTTAAGACCCAGTAATAGGCTTAGCAGCTTTCACATCTGCTCTTGAATGTGACCCCCCTGCATGGCCACAGTGCTCTCATTCCACTCACATCTTTCCCTACTTGGCCTTCACACAGTCTCTTCTGTTGACATTAAACACCCAGTACTTCAGTTCTGACATGTGTTTAAAATATTGTCAGTCCTAAGGAGAATATTTGGAGAATATGCTAAATAAACAAATAATGAAACGTGGTTTTGTAAAATTAGAACATCCATAAAATACACTGTCTTTATTAGCATCTGCAAATGCTGTTCAGGGTATTACACATATTTAGGAAATAAGGAAAGATAATCTTGCCTTGGTCTTAAAAAGCACTACAAGGACAGCATGTCATTGCTGCAAAATACAGGAAAAGTATGCTAAGCACTGCATTTCTTAAAACTAGGAGTTTCTTGTTCTTGTGTTGACCCTTTATTGATTTGTCTTGTACAAATTATTATGCAATTCCTAGGCTCTGGTCAGGAGGGAGACCAGAAAGGAAGACACCACACCCAGGGTTAGAGTGCTGGCAGGGCTGGAGAGGAGCATGCAGACTCACACGTCCCACAGAACAGCCTGCTCTGTGCAGCCCAGTCCAGTGAGGGCTCACCTCAGCCTCATAAAGAGCTGTTCCCAGCCATACAGTGTTAAAAAGAAATCAGAAATAGTTACATTTTAGAAGAAATTACTTTCACTTTGGTTTACACGGCTAATTACTGTAATTTATAACAAAAATTAACTAAGCCAATCACACAATTAACTGCTGATTCCTTTTATGATATTGGTATGCAGTACTGTTTTGCTCTTGTTTCAATGAATGTGGCAACATAATCCCATGGTGTTCATTATATAAATCCAATCATTTTTGATCAGATAGCAGATTTTAACTCTGCAGTTAGACTGATATCAGTATGGCACATCTCTGTGATACCTGATCAGCTGTCTGCCTCCATCTCCTTCAAAGCAACCAATAAGCCAGAAACACACGAGAACTGGCAGTGATTAAAAGGGCAGAACAACTGGAGAATAAGGTTTAATTGCTAGTGCCTCCGTTGTGCCAGAATAATGCTGTGTGCTCTGACTCATCAGACTCAAATGACTTCCAGCTCCAGGGCTGTGTTTTGTGAGAATCGAGAGAACGTTTGACATGGAGAACAAATGAGAAATTGCTCACAGCACTTAGGCACTATATCTGCCCTGCCATGGTGCTTCGATTGGCAGTCTAAGTACAAAGGGATAGCAAATTCCAGACTGCTGCAGAAAGCCTTTAGGATGCCTGTCTATTACACAATGATCTGTGACTGTGAAGCCCTCGACCTGAGGACTCAGGTGTGGTGATTTCCAGAGTGATATTGCCAATGAAGTGTTCTGCTGAATCACCTCCAACTCCTTCCCCGCTGTCTTTCCTACAGATGAAGTGTAATTACTGCTGACTCACAGTAGCACATACAGCCTGTGAATTTCAGGCAGGGCAGGAGGTGAGAATAGATCCACAGCAAGTTTGGGAATCTAGGGTGTATGACAGGAAAAACTGCAGGAAGCTGAAGAACAGGGACAAGCACAATAGCAGAATTATTGTGTCACCTGACCTACAGAACTGAGAGCTCTCCAAGAAAAATCTTAACTGTTTAGTGCATGTTCAGAATAGAGTTGGAAATTCAGCTGGATGTTGAAAAATAGCTCCTTCTACTTCAGAAGGAGTCTTTGCACCAAGAATATATATTTTAATTTTGTTTGAAATATTCAGGCCTGCAGAAACATGAAAACAGGTGAAATGGTTTAGATCAGCCACACCTCCACCTTCACTCCTTGCTAAACAAAATCCAAGTTTGATTTGTAGCTCTGGCCTTGATGAATGAAGGAGTAGAAGGCCTGTGAAAGACGTGAGAGATAAAAATACATGTATTTCTCAGTTTTGTTTCCAAATCAGTGAAATTAGGAGGAGGCTCTCAGCACTCATCTCCCCTTCACTGGTCCATCTGTCAAATGTAGGAGTAAAATAGGTGTCTAAGAGGAAGCAGATGCTGGCAGTACAACTATTTCAGCATCTCCTTGGAGCAGAGGAATATTTCCTCTAGAAGCACTGAGCTGCAACCCAGCCCTCAGCTGCTGAGCCTTCCCCTTCCCCCTGTGTCTGGAGCTGACTGGGCTCTGCTTGGCAGCCGGCGTGGGAAGTGAGGAGCTACGGCCGGATGGTGGAAAATATCCAGGGACTTCAGTCCACGAGCTGTCCTTTTTCACTTTTGTGCTTCTTGCCAGTTTGAGAGGCAGTCACACATATCCCAATTTTACTGAAGGGCAGAGGCACTTAATTTGCACCATTATGTGAAGGAAAATCCAAACTGTCCAAGAAATCATGTGGACTGATGGTGTTGGAAAGGAATGCCCTTTGGAGAACAAAAGATGCTTGAACATAAGGAGCCAAGGTCACTTCCAGCAGGACTGGCATGAGTTTCAGAGGAACTGCCCTACTGACACTTCTCCCTCACCAGGGTAGTCACAAACCCAGCAAATTCATAGTAACATGAAAGGTTAATTTTGGGGGGCCAGAAGTTCAGCTGAGAAAGAATACATCCCAAAACACTGTGCAGATTTGTCTCTAGAAAGGCACACAAATAAACCCTTATGTAAATTTACTTCAGGAGCTGCTTTCTGTTCTCACAAACTTGTGACTCAGACTAGGAAAGGCAGAAAATTGCTCTGACAAAAATTGAAACCGTAGATGAAAAAAACCCACCACTGTCCCAATATTATTTTAAACCTGTGGCAAATAAGCCTCTGGCACCTAAGTCTCAGGTTATGTACCTGTGAATGACACTGCTCTATTTACCAAAAGAACAGTATGAAAATAGGGTTAAAATACTAGGCATTTATTCTAGTTTCTAGTCATGCAAGGGTGGTGTGGTAACCCTGTTTTCTGAGAAAATCATTCAAAAATGTCATGAGAAACTTTTTTGTAAGTACTGACTTAATAGTTATGCCTTCAGGGTTTAAAAAATATTCCATAAACAGGACAAATAGGAAAATAGGTAGAATGGTGTCTGGAAACTATCTGTAGGCCACTTCAAAAAGCAAATACTAGAGCTGTTAATAAAGTTCCACTGAAAATGGAAAAAACACTCTTCTTATTCTCTTTATTGTTTTAATTAAAGATTTTTAGTTTTGTACATCCAGTGAAAATCATGGGGTTTTACTTTTTCCTCAAACCACTTGGTCACTAACTGCAGATATCAGTAAAGCTGTGACACAATCCTTTCCCTGGCCTACAGACAAAACCACTCTTCTCTTGTCTCCTGAAATAACACCTCAACAGATCTCCATGCCAGCAATGAACATTTGATAGGGCTTTTCTCCACAGCTTCCCTCTCCTCCAGTTGCTCCTGTAGCTCCAGAGGGACTTCTGCCCCCACTCCTCCAGGCTGCCTGCAATGGGCTTTCTTCTCCCCACTCTGCTCACACTGCAGCTGTGTCCCTTGGGCCCTTCTGGCTTTATGTGCAGGTCAAGAACCATTTTCTCTATTGCTAATCTAAAAAGAGAAGGTAGCAAATATGCTTTACATTTTTAATTCTGCACCTCAGCAATGCCAGGCATTAAATGTCAGAGCTGAGAAGTCTTTGAAAAGGCTCCCAAGAGGAATAAGCAAACACCAGAGGGGCTAATATAATCCATATGGAAAGGAAGGGGGGGCATTTATTTTGCATTTGGAATTCACTCTGCTCTTGCTGCCCTAATAATTAACTATAAATATATGTCTCTGCCTAATTATTCCTTGTAAAGGCATTGCAATATGTTCACCAGTGGCTGAAGAAGGCATTAGTACACACCTCTGAACCACAGGTCCTAAGGGGCAAAATTTTCCTTCCCTAAGGATCTTTTAGTCCAGGAAAGGTGACTGATTATATAAAATGACTACACAGACTTCTCTTTTTGATTCTGTGACAGAATCACCTCTCTTTGATGCTGTGATTCTTCATCACTGCCATGCTGACAGAAAGTAACTCTTTCCCACACTACCACAAGAGAGAAGAAAGACTACAGGGTGAATGACTTCACAGCCACCATGACCCTGCCCTGGGCATTCACCTGGAGCTGGTAGGAGTAAAGATGGGAGTTCTAATAAACTCAAAGGTAGCAGGATGTGATCTCAGATACACTTTTCATCGCTCTTTTCTTTTCCCCCTTCTGAATAATGACTGATGCGTGATGGCAGAAACCCAGCACAACCTTCTCTGTCAGTCAGCTGCTTGAGGCTGTAGCATTTGCTTTTCCTGGGTGAAAACAAAATAAATAGTACATGGTACAATGCATGAATAGCTACATGACACCTTAACTTGCATATGCCCAGGATGTACACCTGTAGCATTTGGATGACATTTTATATTTGAGGTAGCATGTTTTCCACTGTATAGAATAAAATGCAGTGTTATTTATATAACTGTTCTTGAGAATAATTATACAATAATTGATATTTGCAGTTCACCAAAATAAAATATACTATTTTTTTTCCTAATTGCTAGCTAAAATAAATACCAGAGTTGAGTTCTTCAGTGTTCAGCTGCTCATGGATTTTGCCATAGAGGAGCAGACTCTTATCATGTAATGTAGTGCCTGATTGCTCTCTTCCAGCTGAGTAGAGATGCTCTGTAGCACAGCTGTTACTCCAGCAGGGTCCGCACTGCGTTCAGCACAGCCCCAGCTGCATCTCTGTCTGTGACTTGACTTCACACTTTCACCATGATTCAATGCACCAAGCTGGGCAACTGGTCCCACTACACCTAGGATGCAGAGACAGGGGCCTGTGAAACACCCCTTTTGTTTTTCTTCAGTATGATAAAGATTTGATTTGGAGGAGGATGAATGTAATTCTGTTATTTAGCAAATAACCACCATGTGTGCCATACAAGCAGCACCTGTTATGCCCATTTTCCCAGGTGCTGCCAATGTAGCACTCACCCACCACCCCCAGAATGACATCAAGCTTGCAGGAATGTGCTTCAGCAATAGCAGCTATCTCTAAAGCATCATTTCCCTCTCCTGCCACTGGAAGTGGCTCTTAGTTCCTGTCCTTTGGAGCTATGACTGATCCTAACTCAACCTATCTCAGTTGCTGGGGTCACCTTTGCACCAGCAGACAGTTCCTTTGCACTGGGATTATATCCTGCCAATGCCCTTCCTGAACAAAGATGATGACAGACCTCTGAAAGTGAAATTTTCCAGAAATTCAGACAACCCATGGTCTTTCAGAAGATTACAGCAGTAAGAAAAGGAGGATTTTACAGCCTGATAAAAAGGTAAAGAAACTCTAGGGCTGGGGAGTGTGGTTTGGAAGTTAACTTTTCCTGACTTCCCAATGCAGAGCTAAGGGAAATGCTTTTGGTGCAGCTGCTGAGGTGATAGTTACAGAGACCACAGGCTGGTTTGGGCTACGGAAGAATGTGACTGTTCCAAGAAATCAAAAAAGTGGAGCAGAAAATATTAGAAGGTCTTCCATTACTTGCCTTTGCTAGATGGAGAGTTTGAAGGGCATCAATACTTGACATATGACTGTGTCACCTGAACACAAAAATCGTCTTTAACTCTCCCCATCTGACTCTGCAGGCCCTGTGGGTTTCTGTGCTGTATCAGTGTGTCACCTGAGTTTCTGAAGGGTAGAAGAGGGGTGGCTGCTAATGGTTGTGGCTGAGCTCTGAGTTTATGGACAGATCTGTTTTCCTGGGGTCAGTAGATTTGCTGTGGTGCTCCGAGCCAAGTCAAAGATGTCTGTGCTGTACCATAACATTCTTGGTGTCTTACCTGACAGACCTGTAGTGTGTAATGTAATGTTAGCTTTAAACTGAGAACAAGAACTGGGGGTTTGGTTCTTTGCTTTGTTGGTATGGGTTTGTATTTGAGGGTTGGTATATCTCTATAAATTCCATTCACTTATGGGCCAAAGTAAGGCTGGACACTTTGAGAATTTATGTGTCTCCTGGTTCAACATTGATTTAGCTCCAGGCAAGGAAAAGTGGAGGGAATTGTGAGTGGGAAGGCAGGAGAAAAAGACAAAGCTCTGTGAAGAAAAGCACTTAAAAAACCACAAACAAACAGAACCAAAAGAACACACACGAAAAAAACACCTCACCCTGACCTTCTACTGATTTCAGTTAATGATGCTTACATACTCTGAATTCATCTCTTAAAATGCTGTTTTCTCAAAGGGATATCAGTAAGGAAAATTTTTTGAAAAAAAAAAAAATTGAGATAGTTGCTTTTGGTTAACAATTTCACAGATTTGACTTCACGGTTAACTACTGTTGTGTGTGTGATTCAGGGATGAGAGGACTATTTAGGGCAGGAGTTTTGCTGTGTGAAGGTTTTTGTTTTGTTTTCCCATTTTTGCAAGCGAGGGAAATTGCCCTTACACTCTAATTGCCACCAGGTCTGTAGCAACAACCACTTTCATGTTGTTCCTGAAAGTAAGGATTGAAGCATATAAAATATTACAATGACCTGAAATATGAAGAGATAGCAGATGTTTTTCCCCAATAACAACTTTGAGGCAAATAATTTTATTTCATTCTTCCCCATTTATTTCTTTTTACAATATAGTAAATTACTTTGTCTGGCACCCTTGCAATACAGGGAGGAGGAACAGGAAAAAGACTAATGGTTTTAATGGAGGAAATGCCATTGTTAGGATAAATGGTCGGTGAAGTGCATCAGTGATTCAATCTGCCCAGCTATCATGATCTTCACAGACAGCTCTCGAGCACTGAAATGAGCTGTACATTCCCCAGGCCTTTCTGAATGAGATAGATGAAGCCAGCTGAGCAATGAAAAATGGGTACTGAGCTGTGCTAAGTTTTCACTGCTGAAGTTGAGGACCACACCATGAGGCTTCTGCCAGACTAGTCATAGATAGTGATGAGGCTAGTCAAAGAGTGATATTTCTGCTTTAAGGAAAATTCAAAGCTGTAACAGGCTCTTCCCAAACAAGGATAGAAAGTCAAAATGTTGATTTTAATGAAATGAAGTTTTACATAGCCTAGAGAAGGGATGTGGTGAGAGGGGAGAGAGCTGTTCATTGCTCTCAAGCCATTATAGGCTATTGTAAAAAGAAAGAAATAGATATTTCTTCTTGCATATGCAGAATAAAACAAGAAGCTAAGAGCTTAGTTTTAATCAGGCTAGAACCTGAGGAGACTCTTAAAATGAGGAAAGAATAATTGGAAGTCACCATCACTGAAAGGATGTAAGAATAGGTGAAGGGAATGCCAGCCAGGACAGGCTGAAATACAGGTGGTTCTTGAAACAGGAGCAGAGACCTCTCAAGAGGATTTAGCATGTTCTTACTTTCCTTTATTTTAGCCTCACAGAAATATTTTATTCTTGATTACATTTCATTTTAAATCTCAGAAGTGTCTGAGAGAGATGAGAGTTATTGCTTTATGCATATTTAACACTGTAAAATCTACCAAATTACCATTAATATACCAGATTTACCATATAAATTGTGGTGATTTGCTTAGCTATATTTAACTACAGAAAAAGACATTCACTAATTGCCCATGAAAATTCTAATTATGTTCTCAGGAAATGTTCAGACACTGATCTTCCAGGATGATAGATCTTTGTTAATATAAAACACCAGCAAATTTTAATTTAATTTTGCATGGCAAAATTAGATTCAAAAGTGAGCACAGCTATTAGGAACCCAACTTGAAACACTCTTGTTTGAAGAATAAAGTCTGTAAGCACTGTGCCACCCATAGGCTATAACTGAAAGCCAGACACTGCAAAGGTATAGGAGTGAATCCAGTTATTCACTGCTGTCACATTAGTGGTGGAAATACAGACCTACAGTGCAGCTGAAAAAGTGACTTCCTAAGACAATGAGACGATGCCACAAGTTACAAGCTTTTTTTTTCTTCAAGGACCACATCTGCTTTATACCTTCAGGTTTTGGAACTGAAAAGGCAGCATCTAAGATGCTAAGACAGTTTTCCAATGGTGATGTTTTTCTGAGTGTTTGATAAAAAGATTTGTAAGACTGGTATTTTTCTCAGTTAATATACTTGAGTGTTGCTAATACTTTTCTCCAGAAACCTGTTACCTTTCTGATAGATGTGAGCTTTAGCATTAAACATGAGCTGTTTTAAAAGAGGAAAGAGTGAAACTGTGTTGCTTTCGTAGGGAGTGGAGAAAGGGCAAAGGATTTCTCCTTTCAGCTGAGGGAGGGCTTTGAAGCTGCTGAGCAACACTGCAGCACCACATCGACTCTCTGCTGGGCAAGTAGGACCTTGCAAGGCATCTTTGCAAAGCAGCTAGCTTAAAGCCAAGGCTTGGTCAAAGGAATCTGTCTTCTGGTATTTTTAAGTGATTTATGTCTCAGTCAGGAGCAGGACAATTGGGCTGGCTGGTCTCAAAGCCTGGCTGGAGGATAAGAAATGCTGCTTTTCCTTAAGCTAGAGGGCTTCTGCTTTACCCAGTACCCTTTCATCTGGTTTGCTGAAGCCAAATTTCACATTGAGGCAGAGCAGCCTTCAAGCCACTTAGTTCTTTAACTTTTTTTTTCTAGAGCAGGGACCTTCTGGTCCAGTATGTAAGAGCTCCTGCCCACTAAGACCCAGTGTACTTAGTAACTGAGTTTGAGATTGGTAGGTGGGCTCTGTGTCCAGCCACATGGAAGCACTAAATTAATTCCTCAGGTCAGCAGCTTGCTGTTAGCTTCATGTCTTCTGCCTTTTGGGAATTGCTTTTTCACAATTAAAGCTAGATTCCTTGCTGGAAACCCTCGACTTTGTGTGCAGCAGACAGAACTAAACTACATCTTATCAGTGAGCTAATGTTCTAAGAAATCCTCTGTTCAGCTGTCCATGGCCATGGAGGAGAAGTAGGGGTGCTCTCTGCCCATGCCCCAGGGCAGAGAAACCACCCTCACCTTCTCCCCATCCTGAGTGCCCGTGAGGCCACGCTGCAGCCTCAGCAGGGCATGGCTGGCTCACAGCAGACCCTTCATTTCACAGGGGGTCCTTTGGGACTGATGGCAGCTCTGTGGACTCCTGGGTATAACCTCCCACTGCCCTAGACAGCAGCATAGCTGCAGGAGGCAGCACAACTAGCCAAGTTCAGGTGAAACCAAGCCAGAAAACATTAAGTGCTGCTGTGTAGATTCACCCATCCACACATCACATATGCTCCAGCTCAGCAGGTAAGTCTGGCCCTCAGATTAAGATGTGCTCCTGCCAGACTTGCCCACAGCACAGCAAGAACCCTGACAAAATCTGTCAAACCAAAATATTCCGGGTAAATTTAGTGAGATACAGTGTTTCTTAAAATGATACAACTAGCAAGGTGAATACTTTCAAGGATCTCTCATTTAGTAAAGAGGTTGGATTTCATTTTCAGGGTAATGCCAGCTTCTGATCTGAGATGCCATACCACAGCCAGCTTTAGCAGATCCCATGGCACAGAACAAACTGGTTGTACCTTGTATCACAGCTAAGTTTGTTTTACAGAAGCTGAAAAAATAGATTGAGCTGACACAGTGAGAACCAGATGTATCAAAATAAAATTTATTCTTAAAATGGCTAGTTTGTACATAATAGCAAAGGTTACATAAGGAAAAGTGCAATTAGTGGAGGAGGCTTATTTCACCTTAGTATTTAACATCTCACTGTGCTGCAAGTAGCTTCACACTCAGACTATTATACTTCTTAGCCGTGGACAAAAATGTGATTTATTTTTTGATGTTAACACCATTTCTGTATAGCTAAAAGGTGTGCCAGCATTCACACCTGCTGAGCATGTACTGGACAATTTCTCACACAAGTCTTGCATGAAACCCATATAACATTTAAAGTTTGACAGCTCAGAAAGCTAAATTATAAGCATACAGATACAAAATATATGTTAGTTTACTAAAGTCTAAAAACAAATAAACTTATAAAAATGAGGTAAACCAGAACAGTTTTCTATGTGCAAGCCTATATTCAGTCTAGAAAAAACTAGTAACAACCCTGCTCTTTTAAAGAAATTAGCTCTCACAAAGTGCAGCTAATTCACTGTCTTCAATATGAAGGACCTTGCCTATGTTACTTGCGAAAAGTCATGGCTAATGTTGCATTCAGGAGCAAGATACTCAACCATCAGATGATGTAAGATTAGATCAGGTGATGAGTGGAATCATCTAATGATACTACAGAGTAGGAAATTCACAAATGTCTTTGTTTTGTTGCCTAACCCTATTTTTGTCATATTAGGGTGGCTTTAAAATTTTTTCAAAGACACATTTTTCTTTTAACATTGAAAGGCAACCATCTGCCTGGTAAATAAGTAGGATGGTGAAGTCAAGGTTACATTTGTTATCAAATGCAAGGCTTCACAAAGACAGTAAGGACAAAGATGACTTCTTAAAGCAGTGGTCACTTCTACTATTCACTTTGCATCATTTTCTTTAGTCTTCTTTTTATCCCATAGATCTTTCTCTGAGATTTAGAAAAACAGCTTTGGAAAGAAGTAATCAGAACATTGCACATCTCCAAGTTATGTAGCACATTCCACCTCTTCCCCTTTTCCCACTTGTCCATTATCCTCTCCAAGTTTCTTAACACGTATTGAAGCCACAAATCTTTGCCATGCACCCCTACCTGCCTTTGCTACAAGCACGTAGAGGGTCACAGCAAGCTTCCTGACGGCATCTACTGCACTCCTGATAGGTACAAAATGAGTTGTGACATTCTGTTTCCACCCCTGTGCACACACACATACACACACACAGTTACCACAGCTTGCTGAGACACCATTGCCTTCCACATTACTTTGCAAGTCTCTCTCCTAGTGACCCAGGAGAGCTGACAGCAGGAAGAAAGCAGCACATACTTGAGATACAGGCAAGCTACTCCTATAGTATGCAGCATACACAAATTGCACCTTGGTTTTCTTTTCTTCCAAGGATAAAGTTTGGCTAAGAACTTCAGGAGCATAATATGGTTTAACAAGTCCCACAGTCTAATGAACTTGGTTTGTTTCAGACAGCAAAAAAAAACTGCCAGGTGGTTTCACCATGCAGTATGTGAACCAGAAATCTAGCACTGTTCTGTTGCCAAATGGAAGGATTCTTCCCCAGTAGTCTGGATCACCAATATGGTAATGAACTTTCAATCTGACCCAAGCTCTGCCACTGGGGAAACAGGCCACTGGACAACCTTGGACTGCCCAGCTGATCAGGTTCTCTCTCTTGTCCTCTCCTTGAAGTCTGAAGATCGACATAGCCTTCCTTGGCAGATGGTATCTGAACACCATTAGGCTTCCACTCTGCGTGTACAATTTTGTAATTCTGACTGTCGTTATTGTCCCAGAAAGTATGTTCTCCACTTTGGTAAGAAATGCAAAACTCTATCTTCTCTTCAGAGGAAATGGCAGGAGGAAAATCAATGGCAAATGAGAAGGTATCATTTTCAAAATCACTGTAAACATTGTTCATGTACACACACTCAATATCTTTGTAGGTCTTCCACGTATCGAAAGTAATACGAACATGAACCTTTTTTTCAAAGCTGACATTTTTGACTTTCACAGTGCCTGACAGGACCTTCTCTTGCAGGGTGCAGGTCTCCAGGCAGACCAGGTTTGTCTGCAGACGGTTCCTGAAGTCCAGGTAGTCAGCTGAGGGCTGAGGGAAACCCAGAATCAAGTTTTTCTCCTCATGGAGTTTTAAGTCAGATGTTATGTCCTCAATGCCTAAGAGGTCAAACTGCAGATCCCACACAGGGGGCTCCTGGGACTCGGAGAAGGTGTGGATCACTGTCAGGGACAGCCCCTTGGAGTCTGCAAACACAACGCGCTTCTTGGCTCGGGCTGGCGAGTGGTTCCAGTCGCTCTTCTGATCTTCAGAGTCACATTTCACGTGAAGGCACGGCCTGAGAGGTTTGAGTCTGTTCACAAAGCTGTTTCTTTGGCAGTCCTCGAGGGGGCTGAGAAAGCTCTTCAGTGGTGGAGAATGGGCTATGCAAATTCGCATGGCCATGTCCACAGGCATGCTGGAGCTGGGCAAGGGTCTCGGGTCCAAGATCTGTATCATTCTGAACGGAGAAGAAACACAGGATGTCATCATTAATTACATCAGATAAGAAGCTTCTCAAGAATGCATGTTTACTTCATCATTCTCTTAATTATTCACGGCCTCATCTCTGCACGGTTTTAAACAATGCAGCCTAAACCAAAATTGACAGTTCTACCTAAGGAACTAGGGTGAAACCAGTCAGTCATTTCTTGCCAATCCTAAACTTCTTCAATTCAAATCTACTCTCCTTTCTTTATCCAAACCTCTGAAAAACAGATTTTAGTGAAGGCTAATTGAACAGATTTTCTTGAAAATACAGAAAAGAACATTTTAATAACGAGTAAAACAGATCCAGTTAAAGTAGAATGCTCATCCATTTGAACTTCCCTCTTAGAGGCCTTGAGTGAGGTCTTAAAATTCCAACAAGCTGGATCAGCTGCTTCATCTCTGAGCACAGACAGCACTATATTAAGCAAGTTGCCTATCCCATCAGAGCATCAGATGGGATTCTGTATATCTTTATGCAGAACCATCATTCTGTGGCTCTGAACAACCATCAGTTGATCTTTTTAGGAACTTGTTTGGTTGAATAAAAATACTAAAACACCTTTAGAAATATTTTTATAAGCTGTGAACCCAGGTCTAAGTAATAGGGCTCTTTGTACTGTTAATGTCAACTGCTGAGTGAAGCAGGGGGAAAAAGTGGGAGAAGGACATCCTATTTTTTCACCTCATTAGGCTTCAAGAATTGATTTTAAAACAACTTTTGATAATCCCTAAAGACTATGCTGAAAGTCTACTGCAAGGATTCAATAAGAATGCTACAGGTTTTTCTGTAAAGAGTTACTCATAACCCTCCCTCTCAGATGATGGATATCAAAACTACTGTGCAAGGCCACGGCCCATGCAATGCCAGATAGCTTGAATATTTCTAAAAAGGGGCTTCAACTGTAGCACATCCCTGCTGAGATGGATGCAGTCCTTGCAGGAAACGCAGAGTTTTGTTGAGTCACAGAAAGGCATTTCCTTTGTCACTTAAATAAATGGCTTTCTGCTTCCCAGGGTTCTCACTGGTATTCCAGAGCCCTGCCAAAACTAAAGCAGAAGCTGCACTGGCCTCCTCTTGCTTTTTTTTTTTTTTTTTAATTGTGGAGTATTTACCATAATAAGCAGTAGGAGGAGAGTACCTGAATCAAATTAATCAACTTTTGCTTTGCTTTATTAGGAATAGAACTAAAGCGTCAGAAATACTCTCTCTGCAACTTTGGTGACCCGAGCTTTTGCAGTGTCAGGTAAAAATTAAAAAAAAAAAAAAAAAAGAGGAAAAAAGCCCACGCAACACCGAAATAGCAAACAAGCGCCAAGCATGCAAACCCCACGCCAGCACCGGAGCAGCTGCGGGCTGCCGGAGGGGCAGCGGGCGCCCGGGCAGCAGCGGGGGCAGCNGCCCGGGGGCTGCCGGCCGCGCACACCCCCGGTGCCCCTGCCCTGGCCGTGCCCCGAGCTGCCCCTGCTCCCGCGTGCTCCGGGAAGGGCGGCAGCAGCTGCGGGCACGCAGGGCCCGCGGAGGGCTCGCTGCAGCACGCGGCTGTGCCAGCAGCCGGGGAGCGGACGGGGATCCTCTGCACAGGGGACACGCGGGGCTGCTTCGGGGCGCTGCTGAACGACCTTGCCCAGTGGAACAAAAGCCCTGTTAAATTACAGACTTCTCTGCTTCGGTGGAAAGGAGATGGGACACTAAGTTGTAAGGTGATGTTCCCAGGGTCAGAAATCCATCATCCTGGATATAGCTGCCTTTGTCCTCAGTGAAAAAGTACTTTTGAACTTCTAATGTGAATGGTGCCGATGGCTTTTCACCTCGCACACCTGGTGATCTGTGCAGTGAGGATGACAGACCGTGCTACAGGTCCCAAATTTTATCAACTGCCTTTTTCCAGAGGAAGGGGACAAAAGCTGGTGGAAGGCGGCCCCCACAGCATTAGCCACAGCAATACTGTGGCACTGCTGGTGTCCTGCCTCCCAGAGGCCCCGTGGCAGACAAGCCCTTGCAGAAGCTGTGGACAGCTGACAAGCAGCATGCTGTCTTCTGTAGGCTGAGTAATTCTACTAGAGAAGGTTCATTGCTGAGTTACTGCTCTTCAGAGACCATGTCCTGGTTGCTAACTTTCTCCCTGGGTCTTCTGTGGATCAACAGTTCCACTGCCACCTTCTTGCTGCCCAGCTGCTCTTCCCCAAGGGTGGTAGATGACTTGCAGTCGACCTATAAGATATGACAGGGAGTCTATGAACTGTGATTTTCTGAGTTCACAGCTTTTGCCAGTAGATGAGACCACATACAGATGAACAGCAGGGAGTCCTATGTTCTACATGAAGCAAAGGGATCTTACAGTGATGAAGAAACAGTAAAAGATTTTTCTGTTCTTGATTTGTGAGCAAAAGAAATCAAAAGCTCTACTGCTTATGTGTGAGAATTTATTATAAGATAGGGTGTGAGCATACCAGATGATGACAAGGACACTTCCATCTTGTATTCAAGCTACATATAAGCAGAGGGAACAAACAGGAAAAGCAATAGAGGCTTCTGCTGACAGATGTAAGGCACGTGGATCAGTATCTGCCTCTGTACATATAATGAGAGTATTCATAAGACAGTAACACTTCAGTTTCTTAGTTCTGCCCCTTGGTGACTGAAGTTCCTGCCTTTCATGACAGTACATGACATTAAGTGTCACCCAGATGAAGGATGAAGCAGTAACTGGTAATGCAGACAAGGCTTTGGAAGGTCCTGCTCTGTTCCCTGGAGCCAGTTACTCAGGACAACCTTCCCTGGTCCTCCACTTCTCAAGTTACATCCCTGCTGCTCACATTGCTCTTCTCCTTTCCCTTCTTTTAATTTTTCGTGACTGCTGGCTCCCTATCACAAGCAGATGATATTTTCTCATTGTTTGTCTACAGAAAGTGATAGAAAACAGCATCTGTGTGTTGGAAGCCTTGCTAGTAGCCTTACTAGTTGCAAGTTTATTTTTCTTTTGGAGGAGCTACAAAGACTTTCAGCCCCAGCCATCCCACATGCAGTAAGCCAGGCCAAACATACCCATGGGTAAAAGGGAGGACTGGACACATGGCTGGCACTTACCAAATCTCTTCTACTTACCCGTTATAAAAAATGAGTAAATAACTCTGGAGTTTGTTTGCCTGTGCTACTTGAATCTTCCCCCGCACACGGCTTAGCTGGGCTGCTGTGTTATCAGGGATCACGTGCAGCAGCTGGGGCTGCTCTATCACGCTATCTGCAGACACTAAATAAGAGCTGCTTGAATCCTGCAAAAAAGGAGTTGCCTCAAGGCTTTCTTACACATATTTGTGTTGCTATGTAGTAGCTTATTGCACTGTTGGTGCTATAAAATATTTTGCTCTTGCTGTGTAAAATACCTGTTTTGCCCAACTTGGAAAACATCTTGAAAGATTGTTTAAAGTGATACGTTTAGCAAAACGCCAGTAGTGGCATCCGGAGCCTTTCACAGACAGATCATTGCCCAAGTCAGTAAATACAGACTGGATACAGTAACTTTGTGCCTAATTAGTAATCTGGAGCACATTCAGGGCCGTGGACTGGTGTCCCAGCTCCTGGTTGCCAATACAAGCAGAGAACATTGTGGAGAGCCAGAGTAACTCTTTCCTCACCCAGGGAGGCATCCCTGCATTGAGACAAACTAACAGGGTTATCTGAGTTGGCACACCAGTTTGCCCTGTCACTGATGGTTCCCTAGCTGTGCTTTTTATAGAGGACTCAGGTTTCCGGATACTTTGGTTTGGCATCTTAAAATGTAGATCTGTCTGTCTTACCTTTCAAATGGTGCTGCTAAAATGGGATCACCAGAGGAAAAAAAAACCTACTGTCTTACTGTGCATTTGACAGCACTTTGTGGCATATCAGCTTTTCTGACATTTGTAGGAGCACAATGGCAGAAATATGTAACTGGAAAAAGCACGGCTGATTATAAAACCAAGCCCCATCATAGGGGGTTGTACCTCCAACCACTTCTGTAAGAAGGAAACCCAAACCAATCACCCAGATTAGTTCTCTGTCTTTTCCTGAAAAAGGTAACCACTAAACCACTTAACAGGTTAATTGCAACACGTTAGCTAAAGAAAACACAGTTTTATTATAGCTACCATAGCTTCACTAAACCTTAAATGTACGTTTTTAAAAGCAGTTTGCAGCCCGGATGGTCCAGATGCAATGGAAGGCACAGGCTCGCTTTCAAGGAGTTCATTGAGGTTGCTCAGTGACAAACTGGCAATTGGGTTCACGCCGTTCTGTGCAAAGACAAATATATGGTATTAGCTCCACAGTGAATGCTTTTATATGCAGATGGTCCTCCGGCTCTTGCCATTCTTCACCTCACCTGAACTACCCACGACCTTTCAATCAGCAGTTCTGGGAACAGATAATGAGTGATTGTGCCTTCTGTCAGCTATCACACCTCAATGGGCTGCTCTGGTCTTCTCTTTGCTGGCTCTTGTCATTTTACAAGAATGAAAGAACTGCTTTTTTCAGCCTCTGTTCTGAGACTGAGTAATTAAGCAAGGATTTTGTGTTTACTCTGACTTTATTACTTTCAGGTCGCTCTGCTTCTTTGCTATCCTCCCCCACAACTTCAGGAAGGAAGAAAGGAAATACATTGCAGTGGAGGAAATAGAAAGAGTAGAGGAGCTATTAGCATTTAATTAAAGCCCTTTGAAGCAAAGATAGGCAAATATTTCCTCAGAGCAAAGTAAAGTCATAACCACATTTATAGGTAAAAAAGTCCAGAGAGAAAAACATATGTCCATTTCACTTGCATAGTAATACATCTCTTGAGAAATCCTTGCTGTTTGCAAGGGAGAGCAATGCTAGCTTAATGCAGTTACAGTATGCAATTGAGCAGGGAAGCCTTTGATTTGGGTTTGGGCTTGAAACTAAAATCAATTGCTAGGCCAGTGGCACTATACTCATCTCATTACAAAACAGAGTATGTCCATTTTATTTTGGCTGGCACTTTCCTGCAGCATCACACAACACCTGTGAAAGAGACAGAGCTTTAATGACTTCAAAGAACACTAGTAATAGACAGAGAACACTGGTAATAGACAGAGACAATTCTGTCACACAAGGTTAACAGCAGCCTTTTTTTTCCTGGTCTTGAGATTTTCTGTTCAATGTTTGTTCTCTGCTACTAAGACTAATCATTGTAAATGTGTATTATCTATGAAGTTGGGTTGCAGTTTTCTATGAATGTGACTGTGAGGCAAATAGTGATTTTTCAGATACATAGCAAGTCAGTTGAGCCTGTAAGGATTGAAAATTTAAAATTACTTTTAATGGTTTATCTGATGAAATACAGTAAGCAGAAGTTTTATCAAGTCTTAATAGAAGGTTATATTCTTGCTTCTCAGAACCCTTTGGTGAACTTTGAAAATTATTAATGGTTGCAAATATATACCAAGAAAACTAGTCCTGGGAAACTCTGTTATTGTTTTAGGAATTTCTTCAGCACTGGTACAGTCCATACAAGGAAGAAATAAATTTTTGATATTTTTAGAATTTTTATTAGCCCATTTCTCATGGTTGTTGGGGGGGTGGTTTCAGCCAGACCCAACATGCTACACCTGTTGGGAAGGCCTCACTGAAATACCTGTAAATTGTAATCACTTGCTAATAGGCAAATCAGAGAAAGTCTGGGAAAAAATACTGCACTGCCCTCACTGCAATAGTGCCACAACCATCCCCAAGAGAGGAGGGTGAGCAACGTGCAGCCAAATACACATGCAAAGATTGATGGGGTTTATGTTTTCTTACAGCAACAGGGTCTAATTATTTGGGCATTCATAGGGGTTCTAGGCCTCATTCTATTTGAGTCAATAGTGCAAGTTCTTGCCACTCTTGTAACTTTTTAAGGTTAAATTCAAAGACATTTAAATTCCTTGAAACTGAAAGCTTTGGACTGAATTAGAAGCTAGAAATTGATTTAAAATGTCTAATATTGTTAAAGCTGATTTTGATAAAGCTGATTAATGATAAATTAGTCAATTGTAGATGAGTCATCACTTTGAAAATGTATAGTGCCAGAGAAGTGTATTGCTTTCTGAAAAAAGTGACATAGAAAAAGCAAGAAAACATATCTCAGGCTGCTCATATGTTTAATGTCATGTGATTATATTAAATTCAGGATATTTTAAGCAAAATTCCTTAAACTGATTTTATGCAAAATGCAGTCTTTTAGAAGTCTTTGCTAGTATGTAGTAAGATGAAATAAAGACAATGCCACATTATTTACAGATTGCTGCAGTGTAAAGTGAAAAACGAAAGAAAACCGAAAGAAGGAAGAGCATAAATGTAGGTATTCATTCTTGGAATAACCTGAACTTTCCATGAAGTGTTTTACAAGAGTGCAGAAAACAAAACACATACAAATATTTTATAAATGAGTATAAATCTGACTTATAAATACAGACCAGGTTCACTTTTGAGAATTCAAAGGCTCTCCTAGGTGTCTGAAATAAATGCAGTATTTCTATATTACAACATTCTTTTTCACCATTTTTTGTGGGCTTTATTTTTAACCACACACCTGAGATGGTGGAACCTTGATAATCTGTGGCCGAACATTTTATAAATATAAATCATGTGGCTGTGTATAGATAATCAGTGTTTATTCTCTCTTTTTTCCCCTAGGCCCAGGTGAAGGAATTATCTCTGCTGATGAGTAGTTTTTTTCCAAAGAAAACAGTAAGTGAAATGCTGCTTTTTGCAATTTGGTTTATGCTTAATGTTGTGTGAAGAAGCAAATGTTGGTTCAGCAGACACTTCCATCAGCTATGTGGGCAGTATTCTTGTTCTTTGCAATCTCTCAAGGAAATATGTGATTTTTTAATGCACATCTGCACAATTCCCTACAGACTTGCAGGAGCCACATGATTATTCAATATGACTACCATTCCCATAAAATTTATGTTGAATAAAACCTTCATCCTGAATAAGCATTACTGTATCTGACAGCAGCCCAACTAAGAGCTGCAAGATATTCACACAGTGTTTAGAAGCCCTTGAAGGGTCTGAGTAACACTCCTTCTCTTGTTCTGCCACCCAAGAGACATGATCCATTTCTGTATTTTAGGTTCTCTTACAAGGTCCTTTTTGTCTTGTGTATCATAAGGGAAGAATGGGGCTTGGAAATCAGTACAGTGAAATTCTGTGCCAAGTTTTTCTTGGATTTTCTGTGCGGGGGAAAAACTCCCCTATGGCATACTAAGAGATGAATGAGTGAATCTTTTCTCTTCCAAATTTAGTTTAATTTCTAAACACTTCAGGCAAAAAATTTGAGTTTCCCTGGATCTGACCTAGTTATACCTCTCTGGGTGCAGCATACATATGCATATGAATGTATATTTCCCCAGTTTCACGGGGGTCAAATTTCGTGCAGACATTCACTTCATTTTTAGATTTGCTGGAAAGAATGAAGCTCTTCAATCCAAGTGTTGTAATATCATCAGTCCTCTTTCATCCTGCAGTGGAAGGGGAACTAGTTATGGTCCTGACTGTAGAAAGATTGTGGCCTAAATAATATATTTGCAATAAATTGGTTTCTTTGGGTTATTCTTAGATGCTGCTTCTCAGAACACAGATGTTTTACTGTCAAAATGTGCTGCTTCATGTATGCAATAATGCTTGCAGAAAGTTTTGCAAGACTTAGAATGGTTTTAACCAGTGAGAATAATCTTGCATGCTTCTCTGGGGAATTGCAGTCACAGAATAGTGGAGGTTGCAAGAGGCCTTTTGAGGTCACATAATCCAGTCTCCTCCTCCAAGCAGGAATTAGCTTCAAAGTTAGATCTGGCTGCTTGGGTTGCTCGTCCAGCTGAGCTTTTAACAACTTCAAGGACGCAGCCTCTCTAGACAACCTGTGCCACTGCTAACAACTATATTAATTTTTTCTATTTATCTGTCTGGAATTCCTTTTCTGCAACATGTGACTGCTCCCTCTTTTCCTTTTGCTATAGTTCTCAAGGCTGGCTCCATCTTCTCTTGATTCCTCTCAGTACTGGGAGGCTGCAGTCTGACCCACTCTAACTTAGCTTTTCTTTTGCAAGTTAAGCAAAGTCAGCTCCCTCAGTCTCACCTTCTGCAGCACATCCCAGGCCACTAACCATGCTGGTGACCTTCCACTGCTCTTAATGCAAACCTAATGCTCAAATGCAAACCTAACCCCCCCACATCCTTCCTGGCTAGCTCTTTTTATCCACTTTGGCACCGGGATGGGCTGAGCTCATTGAGCAAAACATAGC
>VYZP01008943.1:49232-59790 GCA_013400635.1 Hypocryptadius cinnamomeus
AAATGAATGTTATGTTGCCATGCATTTATGTCCCTGAACTGTGATGGAAACCAAAAATGCTTAATTTGCTAATATTTTCCCATCCTTTAAACGTATAATATTGACAATAAACAAAGCCAACAAATTTACTATTCTACCTAAAAGTCACTTTACTCATGGGTTTTGTGTGTGTTTGTGAGAGAGAGAGAGAATGATGCCAAAGACATTTTACTTTTAAAATGTTTTCATAAACTCCAGTGTAAAATTCAGTCAGCCTTTTGTAAAGTATCAGTGAAACCGGGGCAAGATTCTTTTTCTTGCACATATTTAATCAGGTAATATATACAAAAATAAAGACGTCTATAATAGGGTCTTAAAATGTTGCCAGATTAAGGGCTTTTAACTTATTTTTGCAATTTAATTTGCTTTCAACACTATTGAAGTGTACAGTTCTTTTAGAACTTTCTGACTGCTCAGTGTTTTCTAACTTTTGTTAGACTCAAGACCTCAATAAATTTAAGGTGTAACCAGCAGTTCTGTTGCTTCTTTTGATCTCAGAGGTGTGAAAAAGGGATTCTGTCTTCAATTGACTCACAGAACAAATAAATGAAATAGAAATCCCTTAAGTGAGGATTAGCCACTTACTTGCAGAGTGGCTGTCTACTCTGCATTCAGGTAGGAAGGCAAACATTTTTATCTGGTAAACATCTGAGTATTATGAGATTTTTCTGTTAAATACAAAAATATCTTCGGATGAAGATTTTAAACCTTGCTTGCAGGAACATAAGAATTGTCTTAATGGAGCACTTTTTTCCTCAAACAATATCCCTCACAAAATGTACTCTACCCTTTTTGAGACATCACTGGTTACAATGAATTTTAAGGTGTGGGAACAATCCTCCCAAAGGAAAAGTTTCTAGTTGTAATGTTGGTTTAGCTCCGTGATAATCTATGCTTAGTAAGATATATACATAACTGAGTTCACTTCTCATAATCCTCCTTTTAAAAATAAAAAATTGTATTGATTTTTATAGGTTTTTACTGAGGATTTCTGACCATTAGAGTGTGACACCAACAACCATTTGAACATGTTTCCTACTTTCTGTTACTCAATTAAAAATCTGCATAAATATATTCTTCACAATAAGTCTTAGGATTTTAATGGTTTAATGTCTGATTTCAATATCACTGTAATGACATTCCTTCTTCTCATCACAATTCCTCTTCTGAATCACTGCCAAGGACTACTTTTCGGCAGGAGCCTTCCATTAGAAATACTGAAATTCACTGGATTTGACAATTATTACTTCATGGTGAAACTGTAAAAACTTCTTAAACTAAGTAACTTTTTCTTAGGCTGAAGGCAAGAATAGCCTGTTCATTTTCCTACTTTTTTCCCTGGACTGTGGAACTAGCTGTTCCAAGAAGCCATCATTTGAATTGCTGAGAAATTGCCTCTCAAAGATCTGGCCTGAAATAACAACTTGACAATCTATGTGCAACTATTTCGAGTGGTACACTACTATTTCCTTAAAAAACATTACATTTAGTTTCTTCTTTGCTTTCCTTCACGCTGCCTGCTCTGGATGGTGTTTACATACTATAGGCAACCAATTTAGGTATCCAAATTAAAACTATAGGCTTCTTATGCCATCCGTGGAAAGAGGAACAGTACTTCAGAGGGCAATTAAGAGTAGAACACTGAGAAACCTGCCTGCTTTGTCAATTCCTTGGAGGATCAGGACACTTCTGTTAAAGACCCAGGGCAGATTGTGAAGATGTCTGAACCTCCACAGAGCCTTTTTTTTTTCTTTTTTTTTTTTTTTTCTGCTTTTAACTGGGACAGAAAACAAATACCGAAATTTGTTAATAAAATGTCACTTCAATTGCCATGTAAATGCCTGGAGAGTCTCTCGCTACTTGTTGGTTGCTCCTTCTAAATATTCTCCCTTAGGATGATTTTTCAAGAGAATTGCTCTTTCCCTATTGCTATCTCAGTCAGTTCTACACAGATTTTAACCTAATTAACCACTTTTTTTTTTTTTTTTCTTTTGAATGGCTTCAGAAAAAATGAATTTCATGGTTGGACAGATATTCTAGTTTGCCTTTAATTGCTTTTAGCATTTTCATATTATGAGGTACAGAGGAATCTGTTTTGCTGGCATCCCCAGTCAATGCTGACCTTTGGCCCTACTGCTCCTCTGCTGCTTGTGGTTTCTTCCCAATAAAAAGTAACAACTTCCCAGGCCTCTGCCATGTTCTCATGCTGGCACCCTGTGTAATTCTGCTTTGCATGCAAGGAGCCTACGCTTTTAAAAAAGCTCTCTGTCATCCCAGAATGTTCCAGGCACTGCAGAAAAACAAACAAGAGCTCCATTTAAGCCCTCTAGACATGTTTCTGTCTAGAAGTTTTTGACAGAAAACTGCAACAATTTTAAACAAATCACAGGCATCCTGTACCAAAGACTTTTTTTTCTGTGTAATCTAGTTTCCATGAACTCTTATACACTTATCTGTGCTGCTGGTGTCTGAATCACAAGCTTCTCCCTAGCACTAAAAAGGATCTTCTCTAACTGCTGTCCCCACAGCTGGTCATGAGGCTGCTGAACAATTATCTTGATTGCTGCATACACAGATACAGTATTTTAATAACTAAATGGCCTACCATCACAGCTTGTTAACAACTGACAGTGCATCCCCATCTCTTAGAGAGACCACTTGGCTTTGTGCTTGCTCCTCTCTGAAAAGCTCAACATTTCACCATCTCCATGTCTCCTTTCTTTTCTTTTTTCTTTTTAATCCCTTTGTTAATCCCTTTGTTATTCCAGAACAACATTTTATAATTATTACGCTTTACCCCCAACTGCTGGTAAAATAAAGGTGTTGCATATAAAACACCACTCACTACACACAGGTAACCGGCAAGGAAAGAGAATCAGTTCCTGCTTGTTTAAGATATATAGCCAAAGTACTTGATGGATGAAATAGGAAGGGGAAGGGAGAAAGTTTCTTTAAAGATTCAGTATTACACATATTCACTGATGTACAGTCTGTACTGCTTTGATTTTGCACTGAGCCTGTATTTCTTAAATTGCTCTTTTTATTTAGAAAAAGAAGCTTCCACTGTGAAAGTTTCTATTTATAGTTATAAAAATATAGTAATAAACAACAGATCACTTCTGTTTCTCTCCAAAATAAACCCTTTTCTTTGTAGGAATGTTTTATTATTTCCTGATGTACACATTAATTATCCCTGGTTTGGGCTTTTTTTCCAAGTCTCATCTGGAAATATTTCAAATGGAATGAATTTTAAATCATTCTCCTTTTGGAATAAGCAAAATTTCTGAACTCTTGAAATGCTCTATTTATTCCAGCATTTTACTTTTCTTCCAAGAGGAAGGCAAAGAACTGCAGGGACCAATTAGAAAAAACTGGAAAATCCTCATAACATGAAGGGCTTACAGCCAAAAATCCTAAATCTGATGGACTGCCTCGTAGATTGGCATGAACAATGTCTCTCCCCATAAGTAAATCTTAATCTCCTAAGCAGAAAGGAAAAGCATTTCTTTTTAAGGCTGCTTTAGTCCTTCCATGCCCAACAATCCCTCTTTTTCTTTCTTTTTCTATCTCTCTCTCTATTTATTTTTATTTTTATTCTTTTTTCTTGCTTTTCCACGTCATTTTTTTCCTTTCTTTTTATCTCCTTTCCTTTCCTGCCCTCTAGTGACCAGCCAAGAATATTCCTAAACAAACTCAGCACACTTCCAAAATACTTATGTTTCTGTTTTGTGAGGTTATGCCACCAGAAGAAATACACTTCAAAGGTAGAGGCGATTGTTATATCACAAATTACACTAAAAGGAATTACAGTGAAATGTTTCTGAGCTGTTCATGGCTGAGCCTCTCAGGTTGGGTTAGTAACAGGTGGGTTACAAACCCCCTGCTGCCTCTAAAGAAGTCCCTACCACCCGTATTGGCTGGGATTTGGCATATATTTTAGCTATGGTTTTCTAACCATGCTATTGTACAGAAGGAGGAAGAAAAATATTGAATTTTACAGATTATTTTCTCATAAATAAACATATAAATAACATATAAAAGGGCGGGGGGGGGTTATATATGGTGAATCTCAAAAGTCACTGTGAAGGCTATTAACACACCAGTCCTAAAATATGCTGAGAATCTTTGCCTCCTTGAATTCAAGACTAATTGAAACCTGCTCTTACAATGTAATTTCTTTTAATTGTTTCCATTCATAAAGACCTGCTGTAGTTTCACAGTCAAGCTATCACGAAGACATGGCTGGAAAAGGAAATCAGGCTGCAGATAATTTAGAAAAATAATACCTTTTAGGTACAGTGATGTGGAGAGAATGTAGAGTTTATTTCAGGCCATGCTCTTTATAATCGTGCTCCAGTGGAACAGTAAAATATTATTCTGGATTTAAAACTACTTAAAGACCGAGGAGCAGGATGTGTTTTGTTTACACAGGTATTTGCACTTCCACAGATTTCTAGACACAAAGTCCCTTCTTTAATTTTGCAATGAAAGCAGTCAAGTTAGTGCATTTGCTGCTTCTGCTGTAGGCCCAGAGAAGGGTTTATGTACTCAAAGGCTTGTACAGTTTTCCAAGCTATGCTAATGGTGATAATAAAAGATACAAATGCATTGCAGGTCTTGTTTCTAGTCGGTGGTGCCTGCAGGCAGGAAGGGAAGCTCTCATCACGCACACTTTGGAGGAGCTGGGAAGGTCTGAGAGGGCATATGAGCCACAGTTGATGACAGTTTATTTGGGAACATTATGGCCCCATGCAAAGCAGTGGATGAATTATCTGTGTGTGGGACTGGCTATTCCCTGCCTGCTGAGCACAGCTTGAAATTCCAATGGAGGCACAGAGAGAAGCCAGTGGGATTACAGAAAACACACATGACACAGGCGTCACGTTTGTCAAAGCATGTGGTTTCTGCCTTGTGCTGGCTGCATTCCTCTGTCACTCTGCTGCTGTGGCTATGTGTAAATTACCAAACTGAACACACAGGGACACAAGCATCAGACCTTGCTCTGTCACTAGCATGGTGACACCCTGGTACAGCATGTAGTCTCCCCCAAAAAACTCCTGGGTACAGTTTAGCCATTAGCATGGACCAGGGAGAGAAAATTTGGATGTAACTGCCTTGTTTCAGGGACAAGGATGTTTGACAGAATGGAAGTGACTAGACTGTACAAATGTGCTAGATCTTTTTCCTTGTACTTAAGTCATTTAATTTCCTAATGTGGCAGAAGTCTGCAGGGTGAATTCACTTTGGAGGTACTCATCTCTGCATTTGCAACAGAGATTCAACTACTTTTCCTATTCAACTACTTTTTCCAAAGTAAGTGTTTTAATATGGTGTGAGTGAAAAAAACACATTTCAGAATCTGAATTCTCTTCCAGTCAATCCCATCTAGGCTCAGGGTTCCTCTTCCAGTCAATCCCATCTAGGCCCAGGGTGCCCCACCAAGCCAATGAGGCTTGTTACTGCAGGGGCGGGGAAGGACGGGACACTTGCCGTTCTCTTCCAAAATCTTGAACTGGCAAAGTCAACTAACAGGTTTTTTTAATATCTGTTTTTCGAGATTAATAAAGAGAACTATGCCATTTATGTTGTATAATTTCCATTTCATAGTTATTATGCAAGTTCTGAACTTCCTCGGAGTCACAGTATTTTCCTATATAAGCAACTGTGCAAGGAGCATGAAGCCATTGGCACCAAAACGCAGTCTTACACGCTTCACAGGGGGAAAAATCCCTACATTTAATTACTGAAAGCACCAAAGGCACATTTGTTCTTCTGGGACGAATCGCTGGTGCTGTATTTTTTCTCTGCTCCCCACCATCCCTTCCGAGGGAGCAGGGGGCAGGTTACAGCAGCCCGTGTCAGGGGTGTCCCGGCCTGAGGCGCCGCTCAGGGCCGGGCCCGCTCCCNCCGAGCCGGTGTCACCCACGCGGAGCGGGTCACCGAGCGGTACAGCTGCGTCTGCTCGTTATTTCCCTTTTTTTCTTTTTTTCCCCTTTTTTTTAAAAACAAACCGCATCTGGCTTCGGGGACACATCTGGAGTGGGGTTTGTGCTGTTCGTGTTGTGACACGTGAGCTCTGACAGGGACACATGTCCCACGTACAGTTCTCATGGATTTCAGCGGGCCTGTGCATTTTTAGAGTTGAACGCGTGAAGGTGTCTGTCAGATAACACCGTTTCTAAGCTTTTTGAGTTCTTATCTTTGACAAATGGACTTTGTTAATTCAGGATGTAAGTAAGCATACAACTGACAACAGGACAACTGCTTTCACTGGTAATTGGCCAGAAGATTGCATCCCACCTTTTCAGACAAAGACCTGATTGTGACTGTTGTTTTCATGTTGGTTGTTTTGGTTTAATTACAGCCTTAGATGTAGGACTCCAAGGCTGACAGGCTGCAGGAAACAGCAGCTTCTTTTCAGCTAATCGATATGGATAGTAACAAACATGTTTGTTTCTTTACTAGATTGTCTTGGTGAAGGTTTCTGCTTCAGGTGTCCTTTCCTCATGTTAAGAGAGCTTGACTCAGACTTAGCTCTAATTTTTTGAAAGCCTCCTCAGGACAGCAGCATTTAATAAATTCAACAAGCTTAATCGGCAAGAGAGCTCAGGAGACAACTTAAAATATCCCGTCAGAGGAAAACAATTTTTGTAGCTATTTTTTTATATGCAGCAATCCTGCTGCATATAAACTCTTATAAACTGTAACTTCTAAACAACTGTGTATGTTTGGAGCATTTTGGAGAAGTGAGGGGCAGTTTTTATTTATTTATTTGGTTTTGGTTATTTTGGGGCTTTTTTTGCCTAAGATGTTTCTCATTCACTATAATGATCTGGTTTATTTCTCTGAACAGGGGTGATCTGTCTTGACTTTAAGTAACTCCTGTTCTCTAGAAAGATTTTTCTTTTAAAAATGCATAGCCGTAAGTTCATGTAGTTGTTAGATTTCTAAGGTTAAACAGGTTGGTGTGTGAGTGGGAGACACTGTTGTCATCCCAAGTCTTCTTCCCACTTGGCACAGAGAAATTATTTGCTCCTCTCAGTGGCCCCTAGGAGATGCTGAGACTTTGTGGGTAACATGGGACAGAAAACACTTGTGTGATTTCTCCATGGAACTCTCTTTACTCCCTCAGGTTGAGCTCTGCTGTTATCAGCCCACCTGCAATAGGCTCTGTGTGAAAGGTGGACAGAAGTAGCTCTTGGACTTGGGCCTGACTGGTTTTGTTTGGTTTTGCCTTTCCCCTGTTATTCACAGTTGGAATAATACTTGCTTCTTTTGTCTTTGCCTCTGAAGGAGTCACATTCCAGGAAGTAAAAGCAAAAATCTGTTGTATTCCGGCTTTGTTTATGGGCGTTCTTAGAAAATACATTACAAAACTTCTCTGACTAGTTTCATTCAGTTTCAAGACTTCTTTTATGGAGGAGTTGGAGCTGAAGTACACCGCGTCACCATGTTTTGTATTGCCCTTTTTTCCTTTTTTAGTGGCATTCTGGGTCTGAACTTGGGTTCTGTTTTTTAAGTCTTTTCCCAGATCTTACTTAATAATTTTTAAAAAAAATAAACCCTATTCCTCTTTTTCCATGTGTCAGTTTGTAAAGGTGGATTTTGAAGTAAAAGATGTAAAAAAAAAAGCTTCAAGCTCTCCCTAGAAATGTCATTATCAGAAGTAATACATATTGGGGTATTGCTGGAGGTTGCTTTTTGGATTTTGTAGTACACAATTGTGTGTGTGGTAGTTAAGTTACCCTGAAGGTTTAATCAAGAGCCCACTATCCTTCACGATAAAAGAGGCTCCATCCTCTCCCATCATAAACTGCATATACTTCCTCAAGTCAGTCTTTTTCATCACAGTGTGTGTCGAAGTTCAAAGTATCACAAAGTTTTAAGGACTTGGCAGGTACTGAAATGCCCTCCCTGCAATCTAAATTTCATTAAAAATATGAACACCCAGGCTAGGGGAGAAGAATTTGAGCTAAGTTCTTTTTGTTAGCTTTTTATCCCATCAGAAGTGGCTGAATGTCAATTATGACCCACAGTGACTGTAAATAAATATGTTTATAAAATTATACACAGTTGTACATTTCTAGTATGGTTACTAATTGCAAATTGTCAGCTAAAAATTTTTAACTTTCAAGTTACAAACAAGTAACAAGTGGAGTGAGCTGCTCAACTGTCCCAGGTGGTAGAAGAGCATCAGCTCGAGGTCCTGAGTAGCCAGCCTTTCTTGTTGGCAATAAAAAACAAAGAGTTCATGATGACAAGACCATTACCTTGCACATTTGAAAGGTGTGATCCCATCAGGTGGTCTCTTGATAAAAGCCCAAGAGCTAAAGAAAACACCAACATCTCAAAAATTACGATGTTGGGGTTTTTTAAAGTGTTGAAATAGTTTTTACTGCAGCCAACTAAGGGTGAAGGGGAACTGTTAGAGTGGGCAGTGAGTGCCTTCCCGTGACAGCAAAGGCTGTCCCTGCTCTCCACTCTCAGGAAAAACAGCAGAGGCAGAGACCATTGTGCAGTTTGGCCACTTCCTCTGTACTCATGCATCCTTTAGAAAGTAATGGGAAAATAATTTCCCTTCCATATATGGTGCCCTGTTGCACAGATGCTTCCCCAAGGAAGTGAGGAATCCCTGCTGTGCGCTCAGTGCTGGAGAGAAGTTACAAAAATTGGTGTGATAGAAATGAGTTCATTTCATCCACATTAGATTAGCTGCAGGGGTGTTGCTGTGCTGAAGATGCAGATGTACTTACAGATGCAGGCTTTGCTGAGAGAGAAGCTGTGGATTGCTCATGAATTGTATCTGATTGAACCTCTATATTAAATAGAGGGATCTGAGGGTATTCTTTATGCCCATAATAAGGTTTACTACAGCTGATTTTCAATTATGATGTTGATTTCTGATGAGGAATTTTACTTGTAAAAAAGTGGCTTTACATCAATACTTTGAGGGGTAGGAATGCCTTCTGTACAAGAATGAGTGGTTTAGCTACCAGTTATGTAACAAAGAATTTGATCAGAGTCTTTTGTAACATAATTGCAGCAGTCCTGGAGAACATTTTTTGGTACTCAGAAGACAATACCAAGCAGTCTGTCATCAAATAACAGTTTTGATTATGTGTTTGTGGGACTCCAGCACATGTGAAGGTCTCTTTTGAGTAGTTTCTCAAAATAATTTAGTATGTTTTGAGTATACATTCAAACTATGAACAGAATTTTTTGAAAGCTTGAAGAAACAAGAAAAATATCAGGACACATTTAAGAAAAATAACAGTATTTATAAAACTTAGAATAGCTGAACATCTTGAAGAATGAGAAGCATGATACATATAATGTAATATAGACAATAAGGCTGCATGGGTGTAGCTATTAATATTTTTTTTTGGCAGCAGAAATATGCTTGCATGTGCAGTGAATGTGACTTACTGTGCCTGTGCAGATAAATTGGTTTTGCATGGACCATGTGTGTGATCCAGTTCTCATTCCAAGTATGCTGAGCTTCTGTTCTCTGTTAGGACAGGCAAGGTGGGTAAGTGGCATGGTGAGACTCAAAAGTGAATTTGCTGTAGGGTCTGTGGTTCTATCACAGGCAAGGTGCTAGTAAGCTAAGATTTGTATCATTAGTGTTTCATGGAACCTTTGAGGTGGCCTTTGGAACATAACCAGATGGGTATAATGGCTACAAGCAGGAATCCTGAAGCATTCTGGCCTCATATGGAGATAGTAAAGCAAATATAGATACAGTTTGATGTCCTAGTTCGTTTGCCATTATATAAGTATGCAAGATACAGCTGATATTTGAGGGAACCCTATCAATATATTAATTGTTTCTGGAATCTTTCATACTACTTTTCCACTGATTTCAATCTAATTTTTAAGAGTTTCAGAAACATCCTTAGTATGTAAATGCTTCTTTAGTAAACCTTGCCACTTCTGATTGTCTTTAGGAGTGGTTGCTGTTACTGAAGTTTGTTGGTTTAATCTGCACATCTGGGACAGGAATTTCTCTTCCCCCACTCTGAAGCCTTTTCTCCCTTTTCCTCTTCCAGGTTTTGGTCGGAAGGATGTAGTTGAATATTTACTTCAGAGTGGTGCCAGTGTCCACGCACGAGATGATGGAGGCCTTATTCCCCTTCACAACGCCTGCTCTTTTGGCCATGCGGAAGTTGTCAATCTGCTCTTGCGGCACGGTGCAGATCCTAATGCTCGAGATAATTGGAATTACACTCCCCTTCATGAAGCTGCCATTAAGGGGAAGACAGATGTCTGCATTGGTAATTTTCTCCCACTCTTCCTGTGACTGACTCACTTGTTTTCACTGTGAAAAATCAAGAACCCTTTTAAGACCATTTTCGCTCTGTGGAGCTGTGGCTGATACAAGGGTTAAAAGTAAACATCTTTCATAAACTTCAATTCATATGTCACTGTTACAAGATACAGGTTTTTGGATCTTTTTTTATAATTGTCTACCTATAAAGGTTCATCATGGGGGAAGTGCTTTAAAGTGACATCATGTCGC
>VYZP01008949.1:0-38137 GCA_013400635.1 Hypocryptadius cinnamomeus
CACAGCCGGACATCTGTACGGAGGACGAGAAAGATGAGGATGAGGTGGCCCTCCGGGGTGGAAACGGCCCCTCTGGCACAGCAGCTCCCTGGCTGATGGCAAGTCCGGCCTGTCCCCGAGGCAGCTGCATGCTGCCCCATCCCTCACCTTCTGCCTCCTGTGCAACATCAGCCACGTTTTCTTGGGCTTCACGTCAGTGCTCATCTCCTTGTCCGTGGACATCTCGGAGTCGCTCCAACGCTGCCATCCCCCGGGAAGATGCTGTCTCCTGATGGAGCTGCTCTCCTGGGAGTGGCACCCCCGGGCTCTTTGCCCCCTTTTATACCCTCCTGGTCAGGGCACGGCCCCAAAGGTCACAATGGGATCTGGACACACACAAGCCCCACGTCACAAAGGGGAACGGTCCGGATGGGGTCCCAAGTGTCCCCAAGGGCTCTGGGCACAGATAAGAAGTTCATCATTCCCCACTTTGTAATGCAGAGTATGACACAGGACAACTCACACAGCTCAGGAGGCAAAGGAAAAGAATTTGCTGATGAGCTGTTGGAATAGAATTTTGAAACAAAGGAGACCAAAGACCTATGATGGGCTGGACTGGTTCAGTGTCTCTTTGGCCTTAGTTGAATTCAAAAGATTTCCTTCCTGAAGTGATTGGAAGTAATATACTGCAAACCCTTTCAAGTATGCCTTTTCCTTGTTGTATCTTTGTCTAAGAATACCACATTTGGTTCATCTCATGAAAGGTACGAACTGCTGGAATGCTCTGAATTGCTGTGAAGTCTTGGCTGAAGCTGGGTTTAGTTGTGATTCTGGTCAGGATCCCCTTAGGCTCTGCTCTGTCGTGATATGAACTGATGCAGTAAGCTTGACTTAAGAGCTGCACAGGCTAAAGGAGTCAGTCTTTGAATGCTTCTGAATATTTCACCTCCCTGTCTGCTGCTTTTCTGGGCACAGGTGCAGTTCCAGGGGCTTGAGGCAAAGCACAGAGTACAAATTCCTGTTGTCATTCCTGCCTTCCTGCGGGACACAGGTAGAACGTGGCTGTTTCTGTTACAGGGTGGTTTCCCCAGGCTGGATGCCCTGGGCTTGGATTAGAAGGAAAAATGAGGAGGTTCACAGGCCCTGGATGCTCTGGACAGCTCTTGTATCCTCTGGAGCACATTTTGGGACAAGCTAGAAACTTGTAAAATGGAAGGGAGGGAGGGAGGGAGGACAGCCTTCAGTCCAACATTGCTGACCAGGGCTTTGCACAGGAATATGATCCTGCTGCCAGGAGCTGGGAGAGCATGTGGGAAGGGGGAATTACTCCCTTTTTGCAGTTAGAACCTCTTAAAGATGGTTCAGAGCACAGCACCACTCACCTCACCAGACGGATGACTGACAAAGCTGTCACCATCCCACTCCCTGCTCCCCAGGTGCTTATTCCCTCTGGATTTCCCTCTCTTGGAAAACTTGCCTGCAGTAAATGGGAGTCCATGTCTTGGAAGCAGCTTTAGATGCAGTAACTTGTAGGAATCAATGCTGCGATGCCCACAGGAAACCAGAGACATGCCGATCTGTTTCCCTTTGAAGCTGGAGCCAGCTGGGCCAGGAGGTCACTGCTGAATGACAGCAGACGTGAGCACTGATGAGGCTGCTCCAGCAGGGCACTGCTGCTCTGGAAGGGACTGAAATCATTATTTATTGCCTGCATGTGATAAAAATAATGGATCCCTGTTGACAGTAGCCTGGAATCCTCCTCCCAATAGTTTCATAACCTCCTGTTGCACTAGAGCCAACCACACCACACCAAAAAGTGTTTGCTGGGTCTTGGCAGCATCGCTGCGAAGCAGAGTGGGGTGGGGAATAACACAACAGAGGAGATTTAGATGGGATATTAGAAAAAATTTCTTCACCCAGAGGCTTGTCAAGCACTGGAACAAGCCTGACACGTCCCATATGGAAGTGACAGAGTCACCATCCCTGGAGGGATTTAGAATGTGTGTAGCTGTGGCACTTGGGGACATGGTTTAGTGATGGGTGCTGAGTTAATGTTGGACTGGATGGTCTTGAAGGGCTTTTCCAACCTTAACAATTCTATGGTTCTATGATTCTCTTACTTGAAGCCATGAGGAAGCTGTCACTGAACACAAAATGGGCATGTTTTAAAACCAGAGAAGAGAAAGCCGTGGGAAGGGATTTGCAGGGCACAGAAACAGGTTCACCTCGTTGCAGCAGGAGGAGCATCATCACAGTGACCAGCTGAGGTCTGCTCACAAGCTATAAAGAAAGCAGGGAGGAGGGCTGGAATTCCTTTTCCAGCACAGGCCACCCAAAGAAGCTCTAGGCTGGCATGGTGCCATGGGATCCTGGCATTGCTGATTCCCCTCCAGCCATGCTGGGTGTTTTGGGGTATCTGTGGGGACGTCTGTCCCAATGCCCTGCTCTTTTCCAAAAGAGCAAGAAATGCTGCAGAAGAAAAAAGCTAATTGTGATGATTATCTTTCTCCCCTTCAGCCTCTTGAAATAGGGGAAAAATACAGTAAAGTATCCTCCCTGATTGTCTGTGAGGAACATTTTCTCCTGGGCTGGTTCTACTCACAGCAGAGCTCTGGGCTGAACCCAGAGCCAAGGAAAAGCCTTATGGGATGCTGTAAACTGGAAAAGCACAAAGTTATATGGCTTGGGTGAGAAAGCTACGATTTTAGAAGAAAGAAATGTTACAAAATCTATAGCACGCAGAGAAGTGCACTTTTTTGTTGTTTTTGCGGGGTTTTTTTGGTTTCTTTTCCTTGTGAGGTTGTTCCTTTTCCCTTGCAGGCTCTGGACTGCTCTGAGATCTGCCTGGTATTTTCTGTGGTTACCAGTGTTAGGTTATGGGATAAACACTATGTTGCCTGCCCACAGAGAAGCAACAGTGGGAGGAAATCCAAATCATACCCTGTCCAATTTGCTCCTAGGCCCATTGCAGGAGCTGTCAGAGACACAAAGGCACATGGGAGACCAAATTACAGGTTCAGAGCAGGAGAAATCCTGGCTGGACTTCCCTGGGGCTGTCAGGAGACACCCCCCCTCCCCGCCCCCCCAGCCCCACAGGTCATTAGGAGAAGGCAGCTGGAGCATCTCTCTTGGGAATTTTGGAGCATATCCAGGGCCAGCTCCTGGGCATCTGTGCCACAGCTGCACTGGGGTTGTGCAGCAACTGGGCAGACTGGGATCTGGGAGGGGGAGACTGGGCAGGCTGCATATCTGAGGCCACCTGGGAGGAAAATGTAGGAAATAAATACTCTGGTGTATAGGAATGACACAGCCAATCTCAGTGCCAGCCTTGATATGGGGGAAAAGGTGATTTTGCTTTCAGACAAGCCTAATTCCCCTCATGTCCCTCATGTCCACGTGCACACCAGCACCAAAGTGTGTGGCCAAATGACCTGTCCAGCCCTCAGTGGTGTCCACTTCTCTTGTGATAACTCAGGGCAGCCCTAAGGTGGAGGTGACGTGGACTCTTTAGGTTGTGGTCACTTCTGATAGCAGAAGACATATCCATCCCCATAGAGAAAGGCATTTTCTCTTGCCTTGTTTGAATATGGAGAGACACCTTAAATTTAGTTTGGTTTTTTTTTTTATGATTATTTTAATACTGACGCTGCTGCACCATCCAAGGTCCTTTCTTGCTTTCAGTTTGTTTACCCCTCATTCCAGGGGCTGGGTCCCATTATTCAGCACTTGATTGTGTCAGCTCCTACCAGTGGATTTCCAAGTGGAAATCCTCCAGCACATTTCAAAGCAGAGCCATCAGCCTCTAGGCTTAGCTGATCCCCAAGCACTGTATTTTAGCAGGTCCCACTTCAGTGGATCCAGCTGCTGTTCAGCTATAAATTGGGAATTGATATGAGGATCACATCCTTTGACATCAGAGCTTTTCCTGTGGCACTTCTGTGGCTCTGTGCCTCTTGGAGACCATCAGCCTTGGTCTTTGTCCATGACCTATAAAGCCAGGAGTGATGTGAAAAGCTCATGTCTCAGGTGAGAAATCTCAATTATAAAAGGCACAGCCTTTTTCAAAAGATCAGCTTAAAAACATATAGCTGGGATCCCAATTCCTCCTCTGAAGGCTGAACTTCTGAACTGCAGATAATTACTACTCTTCTCCTCCCTTTGGTGGCATCTCCTATCTCAAGCTGTAGAAACAATATGTAGGTGCTTTCAAGCTCAAAATAAGGGAACATCTCTCGGCGTGGCTGTGAGTTAAAAAAATACCATCTTTGTGCTTCCAGATGAAGAGCCCAAGGCTGAAGAGCTGGAGGTGTGTGTTCCCATGTGGTGGCTGAGTCACCAGCAGAGCCAAGGGCAGGATTGTGTCACAGCAGCTCAGAGCATGAGGGTGGTAAAACACTGGAGGGGGTTGAAACGCTGGCAGAGGTTGCCCAGAAATGGGGTGGATGCCCCATCCCTGGAAACATCCAGGGTCAGGTTGAGGGCTCTGAGCAATCTGACCCAGCTGAAGATGTCCCTGCTGGTTGTAGGGTGGTTGGATCAGAGGACATTGAAAAAGTCCCTTCCAAAGTCTCCAGAAGTCCACACCATTCAGTCATTCCATGGCTATGGAAGCCAGGGTGCTGGCAGGGGACAGAGCTGTAGTTTGGGACATGGCCCCAGTGTCCCTGTGCTGCTGGGTGTGGCATGTTCCTCAAACAAGCATTCTAGCCATGTTCCCTGCAGCAGGACAGACCTAGAGCTATAGACTCGGATGAAGCACCGCTGCCTTGTGCTCCTTGTGCTGGGCTGGAGCTGGGAGCTCGATGTGGGGGTGGAGGGATGAGTGCTGTCCCTGAGCTGGTGACACTGGAGGGTTTCTGCAGGGACAGTCCCCAGCAGGCCCGTGCTCCCTCCCCACAGCAGTGACAGGTGGAGGCTGGTGAGTTTTGTTTCCCGTGGAAAAGGGCCGGAGTTCATGTCCAGGGGTCTGTGGCCCCGAGTGGGCTGCCACCTCCTAAAATTCCAAACCGCCCAGGATGTCTCCCAGACCCAAGCTGCCACCACTTAGAACTCGAGCTGCCCTGGCAGTGCCAAGCACCTCCTGCAAACTGACATCAGGAAACTGCCACGCCTGGGTGACAGAGGCAAGCTGGCGTGTCCTGCCGAGCAGCAGGCAGCAGATGGCAATGTCGCCCTGCCGGAACCGCAGGGATGCAGGGAGGTGTTTGCTGTGCTGACAGCTTGGGGACAGGAGACAAAGCCTGATGGTGGGTCCAGCTCCTGTAGCAGAAGCCGTAGGGTCTCCGGAAGCGTTGGTTGTCTGGGTGAGGGGCTCCTTGACTCCGGGCTACTGTGGGTCCCTGCTCCCCACAGCCACCCAGGCGGGACAGATGAGCAAGGGAACAGACAGGGACACCCCTTTCTGCCTGCTCCCTCCCCAGCCTGGCAGAGACTACTGTGGGTTGCTCATAGCTGGAGCAGCTCAGATGTAAAAGAGGCCAGACTGGCTCTTGCTAGGCCTTGGCTGGAGTGATTTTGACAGCTGGGGACACTGAGGCAGGGAGCAGTACCTGTGAGTGGTACTGGAGCCGGTCAGCTGCTGTTTTAGCACTGGGGTGAAGCTGCTCCCAGCACTGAGCCTTGGCATGGCTGGGATGTGACCTTTGGCAGGGTGTTGTGCTTCTTCCCCCGACTCACCCTGCTGCCAGCAGGTGTTTTGCAGATGCAGCTGCTGGGAGGTTTGGATGGCCACATCTCCTCGCTGGGCCCCACACAGCCCCAGTGGGATGGGAAGCTGGGTGTTCCCTGTCACTGCCTGCCTTGGTGGTATCCCAGAGTCACCTCAAGGACTTTGTGCCATGTGCTCTTTATCTGATGGGAACAGAGCCAGCGCTGGAAATGTTTTCTTCTCCTTTTCTCCAAGCAGCTCATCCCATCTTTTATCAGGCAGGGCTGCTGAGCTCAGGGAAACAGGAGCTGTGTGCCTGCTTGGGGCACGCTTCTGGGGCATGGTTGTGGGTTTTTTGACTTCTCTGAGCTGACAACATGCTGGTGACTGCATCAGTGGTACAAAACCAGAGGCTGGCATCAGCTCCATGTGCTGCCACTGCAAGTACCACCAGCAGCCAAGGCACCTCATCACAGGCCTGGGAAGGAGAGGCCAGAAGGTGCTAAGAAATAATTCTGAGTTGCCTAAAGGGGCACTGTGGGTCCCTTTGGCCTCCCCATTGCCTGGATCTGGCACATTTCATTGTGGTTTGGAAGCAGGCAGCTCCTTGGGGTGCAAGACACTGAGTTACACATCCTCTGCTCCCCAAACTGCAACTCTTCCAATTGGCACAGGGCCATGCAGGTGCTAAAAAACAAATTAATTTCCTCCATCTGAGCACTCCTTACTCAGCATTCCTTCAGTCAGCACTTTACAGCAGGTGTGACATAACAGGAAAAGGCAATGCAGAGAGCAGAGCCCATTGTCCTGGCTGGGTATCTCCCAGTACAGCCACAGAGGTGCTGGCAGTGCACTCTCAGCACACATGGGCCATGCATGGCTTTGGCAAATGGTTTTGTGGATCATGGCAGTGGTGACCTCCTGCTGTCCCCTCACCCACTCTCAACTGTATCCCTGCCTCTGCTAAAGGGTGTGAGTACCTTGGAAGGTGCTGGGTTTGGGATGTTCCTTATGAAAATTAAGGCTTTATGCCAGGAGGCATCAGGTCCGTGTGTTCCGAGCTTAATTTCTTCCTCTCAGAAGAATTTGTGCAACTCTGTTTTCTTTACCTAACACATGGCATTGTTGTCATTCATTAGACAGTGGCCAAGCTTTACCACAATGGCAGCTTCATTTTGGGAGAAGGAGTGTCCTGGGCTGATATATCCATGAAATGTGGTGAACAGTGCTCAGGAGAGAGGTCAGACTGAATGCGGGGTCCTGAGGATTTGGGGCTGGCCTCTGTGTTGATGCTGTGTGTGGTTTTATGCGCTCCTCCCCTCTGGAATTATGAGTCGGTTTCCAGGAGAGGCTTGACTTCACACATCAGCCCTTAGATGTGTCAGCTGGAGGAGCTCCCAGGAGACCAGGGCACAGTGTGGAGGTGCAGAGGGCTCCTCTGTCCTGGAGAATGGTGAGTGTGGGATGGAACAATCAGGGACTGATGGCAGAGAGGGGGTGTGGGCACCTGGAGAAGGGGACTGGCAGTACTAGAAAAGCCATGGCTACAAACAAGGAAGAAGGAAACCCTGCCTTGGAATAAAGCACAAACTGAGCTAGACCCTTTTCACTTGATCACCTAGAAGTCCTGGAAAAATCAGTGGAGAGGGGGAAAGCAATCCAAACTGAATGCACTGAATCTTGGCAGGGATGTTCAGAGATAAGGAATGTGCAGGCCTTGCAGTCATGGGAAGGAGCCCCAGCCCAAGACCAGGAGATGCCTATCAGGCTGGACATTGCTTGTGCCACGTACACCACACCTGCTGGGGGGTCAGATTGCTGCCAGTGTTATAAACCCCTATCACTCTCCAGATGCAAATAAGCCTTATCTCCTAAAGTGAATCCTATTAACCAGGAGTGGACTTTGCTGCCAGCGTTTGTGCCCTTTAAACCTCACTTGGAGCTTTTCTGCCTCTAGTGAGTCGGGGAGGCATGAGCTGCTCTGAGCTGTGGGTGTCCTGTGAGCCCCATGGGTGCTGCTGCAAGAGCAGCTCCAGGTTTGCTTTGGTGCAATGGTGGGGATTCAGGAACTCTGCCAAACCAGTTGGGATATTCTTTGCCCAAGTTTGGAGCAGGAAGCTGCCCTTGCTCTGTAGCTCCCTTGGCTGCATCAGGAGAGTTTGTCAGAGGCACTTGCACACCATACTCTCCTTGCAGTGCTAAATCTACTGGTAATGGGACTTGCAGGTAACAGTGTTGGGCTGCAGCTGCCCCTGCCTCCAGTCCTGCAAGCCAAGCACAGGCATTGCAAGGGACCTTTCTGGCCCTTTGTTTAAATAATGTCTGTCTTGGTGTTCCCAGGAAGGCTTCTGTAGCAGGGGCAGTAATTTATGAGGTCCTGGTATGGCAGTGACTCTGTTTCACATATGGTTCATGCAGTTCCAAGTAAGGATCCTTTGCTCCCTGGGACAGTTTGGCTCACCAGCCTGTCCTCCCTGTGAGGCTGCTTCTTTTCACTATTTCAAGGTAAAGCAGCCCATTTCCCTTGAGGAAGGGAGTCTTGGTCAAGGAGAAAGGGAAATACTGTCTCCCAGTTTGCCTTCTCCTCCCTTAATGCTGTGCCCATCTCTCCAGGCTGTCCATCTCCCCATTGCTTGGGGAAGGGGAGCAGTGCTCAGTCTAGCTGATGCCTTGTGAAGGCTGACATAGACCAGAGACTAGATGCAGCTAAAGAATAAAGTAGGGATTTATTAAAAGGCCTCAATGGATCCACCTTGGGCAGCACAAGAGCCCAGCCAGGGCTACACCCAAGATGGACCCAAAATGGTCACAAAATGGACAACCGGTCACAGGGTCTCTCACTTTTATAAGTTTTGGTCCATTTGCATATTGGAGTTAATTGTCCAATTACAGCTTCAGCTCATGCAGTCCCATCCTTCTTGTTTTTCTCTCTTCAGCTCACATTGTTTGCTCTTGAGCCTGAGATTTGGATCATTTGTCCTTGGTTCCCAGCTAGAGCAGGAATTGTTTTGTCTCCCTACTCTGTGCAGAGAGCTCACCATCCCCTCATATGAAGCCCAGACCCACACACTAAAGCAGCACAGAATCCGAAAAATAGAAAAGCTAAAACCTGAGGAATCATAGTGAGTGGGACTGCAGAGGGTAATGCAGATCAGAGAATCACACCATGGTTTGGGTTGGAAGGACCTGAAAGGCCATCCCATTCCTACCCCCCTGCCATGGGCACAGATGCCATTCACTATCCCAGCTTCCTCCAAGCCCTGTCCCACCTGGCCTTGAACACTTCCCGGGATGGGGCAGCCACAGCCTCTCTGGGCAACCTGTCCATGACAGCCTGCCTTCCTTAGGTGTAGCTATAACCTGCAGCTGTGAAGGTGGCAATGGGACCACTTGGACCTCTTGTACCAGCCTGGCTCCTCAAACAGCTCCACGAGCTGTGACAAACACCAGTTCAGCAGCAGAGGAATGTGCTGCTCCTGCCTTGCCAGTAGAGAGCTCATGGGTAAACTGGAGACTTGGCTGCCCCTTCAGAGGTTTGCAAAGCTGCCTGGGTGCTGCTCTTCCTGCATCTCCCTCGGCGGCCAGATCAGCAGAGGGCACTGCATATCCACGCTTAATCGACCTTGGAAGGGAGGGAAAGTCTTTTCCACCGCTCCAGCTCCAGCAGTATTTGCTCATTGACCACCAAACCTCTCCCCAGCTCCCTGCCAAAGAGCTCTGGGCTGCAGGACCGCCTCCCTGATGGAAAGATCGGGTCTGGTGAAGGAAATCAGGAGGCATTCGGTGAAACGACAGGAAAATTTAGATCAAACGGCAGGAAATCCGCCCTCGGGCAGCACAGAAGAGCCGTGCTGTGGAAAGCTCTGCTCTGGCAGGAGGTGATCCAAGACAAACAGGGAGCTGCCTTCTGGGATGGACTGGCTGGCGAGCAGGATGGGCGAGAGCCGGGGATCTGGGCAAAGCCACAAAAGCAGTTTGGCTTTGTGCTCTGCTGTGGTCACTGCAGGCGGTCAGGGAGGAGCTCCTGCCCTGCCCAGTCTGCAGGATGGTACCCCCAGCCCATGCAGGAGCAGAAGGAGCCTTTCTTACCATGGTCTGAGGCAGATATCTATATTTATAATTTATATATGGGTATTTAACAGGGTATTTAACAGCCTGAAGTGGCATCAGCATGGTCCCAGCTGGGTTTGGTGCAGACTGTGCCCTCCTTGGTGAGGTGTGGGCTGTTTGGAGGCTTTGGGCTCTTCCAACAAGAGTTATTTGTATGCAAACAAGAGATAAATGTCCCCAAATTGATGTTCCCATAGTGCCTGTGAAGTAGCTGCTTGCTGGAGTGAACAGGGAGCCAAGTGCTACCTCTTGCATTGCTGCAGCACTGCAGGTTTTGATGCAGTAGTGACTTCTCCTCAGTGGAAGTCTCTGGCTGCAGAGTCAGCAGGGAAGATCAAAGACTCATGGATTTTCTTGGATGGAATGTCCTGCTGCCTCTCATGGGGCAGGAAGGGAGAGTGATGGAATTTTGGAGTGTTTCCCCTTGGGTTTCTTCTCTGGTTGAAATCAGGGCTTGTCTGAGAGATCTTGGACGGCGAGTTGGCAGCACTTGGGTGACCACCCCATAACCCCTACCTGTCTGGCTGGTTCCTGCAGGGCTGAAGCTCCACAGGAGACCAGGTATGTGCATCTCCACAAGGTAGCTGTGGGCTGAGCCAGCCCAAGGCTTCACTCAGACATAAACTGACATATTTCCAGCCAGTAGGAAGTGATCACTGCCTGGGAACCTGCCTTGGAGTGCGTTTGTTGACTGAAATCTTTATCAGGAGAGTGAAGGTGGTTTCCAGACTTGTCGATGTCCTCCAGATAGCTTTCGTGGAGGCTTTCCAAGACACTGCAATCTCAGCTATTGCCCTTTGACAGCAGCAAAGATAAAGATATATGAACCTGCCGTTCAAAGAATCTTCCTCCTCCTCCTGCGGTTCTTGAGATTAGGCTGCTCCAGGGCTCTGTCCCTGGAACAACCTGCTGGGGAATCACACACAGCCCTAATCACCCATGAAAGTGCTCTCTGCCTTGTTTCTCCTTACCCTCTTGGAGCAGGGGCTTGTATGGAGGTGTCTGAGCTCTGCACAAAGTGAGAGAAATCCTCGAGGTGGAGGTGACTGATCCCCTCTGACTCTGCAAGCAGAGGGGTGGTTCTCATCCTGTTCAGGCTGCCTAAACAAGCTGGAGTTGCTCAGGAGAGATGAGAAAGCTGAGCTAAAACCACATTCCCTGGCACAATTAACACCCGAAACAGAAGTGTGTTCATGTGGGACTGTAAAGGAGCTGGGAAATGCTGCCAGCCTATCCATGAATGTCCCAGTGAACCTCCTGGAGGCCACAGGAAAAAGTGTTAAACTCAAAAGGGAGAGAGGTCTGTAAAGGGGCCCAGCTGGGGAGGTCGAGGCTACACAGACCTGCCATGAGAAGAGGCTGTGACAGTGCCAGTCAGTAAAGATGGCAGGGGAGGTTAGCTCCAGTGAGCTCTGGGCCATCTCCATCCTGCAGATGGAATCACAGAATCATTTAAGTTGGAAAATACCTTTAAGGTCATCAGCCATCTCCCCAGGTCCCTCATCTACACTCCTTTAGATACCCCAGTGATGGTGACTCCATCACTTCCCTGAGCAGCCTGTTTTAATCCCTAGCAACTCTTTTCATGAAGAAACTTTTCCTAATATCCAATCTAAACCTAGTGTGACTTGAGGCCATTTCCTCTTGTTCTGTTGTTGTTACCTGGAAAAAGAGACCAATCCCCACCTGGCTACACCCTCCTGTCAGGGAGTTGTAGAGAGTGATATGGTCCCCCCTGAGCCTCCTTTTCTCCAGGCTGAGCCCTCCCAGCTCCCTCAGCCTCTCCTGGTGCTCCAGCCCCTTCCCCAGCTCTGTTCCCCTCTCTGGACACACTCCAGCCCCTCAATGTCCTCCTTGCAGTGAGGGGCCCAGAGCTGGACACAGGATTTGAGGTGTGGCCTCACCAGTGCCCAGCACAGGGGACAATCACTGCCCTGGGCCTGCTGGTCACTCTGTGGCTGGTACAGCCCAGGTGCCCTTGGTGCTCTTGCCCACCTGGCCTCATGTTCAGCTGCTGTTGACCAGCACACCTGATTGCTGGTCCCCTTAGGTGACTGCCTTGAGGACCCTCCCTCCCAACACTCAGGAATCTTCTCCAGATTTCCAGCACTGATGTATCCATGGCTGGCTTTTTCCTCGTTTGTTCCTGAGCCAGAGGACAGTGCTGGCACAAACAGCTCCTCTCCCTGCCTGTGCTCTTCGATGTTCATTTGAAATAGTCTCTCTTTGGCCTTGGGTTTCAGAGGGATGCTTTTCAAAACCAGAAATAAATGGACTTGAAATATTTCCCATAATTTTGCAAGATCTCGACCCTCTGACAGCCAGATTAGAAGAAGGATAACAAGGAAATCAGCTTTCAGGCTGGAACCACTATTGTTAAATAGACACCACTGTAAAGCCAGTACTTCTTGTTTACAATTGAACTCATGAATTTTTAGATATTAATGTATGAGAGATTGAGTAAACAACCATTGTGCCTCTAAGGAATGAGTCCCAGGCTGTCCTGAGCTGGAATACTTTGTACTTTCCTGATTGCCTTCCAAGAATTTCAAATTACTTGGTAAGAGAAAAACAACCCGGCTTCACGAGATGTTTGTGAGGTTTTCTGGATGGACTTAGTTCTTCTGCTCTGTGATGGGGCTGCTTTGGGGCAGAGCTCTGGGAACTGTGGGACACTGAACACCTGGGTGTTCGTGGAGAGGTGGGAACTTCATGTGAAAGATAAACCACCAGGGTCAGGAGAGTCAGCCTGGGGGTGTTAAAACCCTGCTGCAGTGCACAGGATTGCAGCTGGTGTGTAGGCCTGGCAGCCAGCATTCCCAGCTTGTTTGGCATGGAAACATCCTGGACACTGGCACAGAGCAGTGAAGGGACAAGTGGGAAGTCACACTTCAGGGAGAAGTTCAGGGAGAGAGCCAGCAAGAAAAGGACCCTGCTTGCCTGATTCATGAGCCTTTAAGCAGCAGCTGGGATACCCTTGGGCATGGGTCCATGGGAACAGCCCCCAGGGACAAAGTGACAAAGGGATGTGTGGCCAGACCGTGTCCTCTACGCCATGGAGAAACCATGCCATGCTGTCCAAGGAAGCTGTGGCCCATGTTATGCACTTCTGGATTCTCCAGGCTTACCCAGAGTGTTTCTGTGCCAAGGTGGCCCTGACAACTGCAAATTGTTCCTCTGGGTCAGCCCGGACAATCCTGCCTTGGGCATCCTGGCCAGAGCTTTGGTAAAGCAGGCAGGATGGATCCCTCTCTACCTGGCTTCTTCTTGGCTTTGGTTCCCAAGCCAGCAGCCTGGAGCTGTGGAAAGTCATGAATTCGGGTTACCAAACCATCTGCTGGCTGCATTTTAAAAAGCAATTAAAGCAAAATTGTTTCCAGCCCTTCTGTTTGCAAGATGTAGTCTAAAGAGAGAGAGCCAAGCCAGGATTTGCCCGATGCTGCCGCTGCTCCAAGCATGAGTTAATTTTATTTAATTCCTCATGCTGGAAAGTGAGGAGTTCCCTACTGAGGGCTCAGGAAGCATGCAGGTAAACAGGGCTGTGTGCTGTTCAGTTTAAATGATGGGAAAACCCAGGATTTTCAGGCTTTTAAAATTGATTTTAATTAGAAATTATTAAACAGAGTTCAGAAAATGTAGGAAGTAGGAATACTTTTGCATGGTAGAGGATGATAGAGTGTTGCTGGAGATGGATGGATGGCAGGTCTAGGCAGAGTTGGAGGGTCTGAGGAGCTGTTCCTGGGGTACCCCACAAGGCTGGGGGACTGGTGTGGGGGCAAGGGGTCCCTCAGAGACACCTCTGCTCACGCCCTGACTCCCAGGGACCTCTCAAAGCGTGAAACTCTTCTTTCTTCCTTTTCTCACAGTGAAAGGCACACAGAGGGGAGGAAAAGGAGGTAGGGATGAAAAGAGAAGGTAGGGTAACATCACTCTTCCTTGTCCTCCTTTGGCAGCTGTCACCCTGCCAAATCAGGAGATGACCTTGTTCTGGAGGAAAAGGTGAGGCCATGCCTGGTGGTGAAGGACACAGACACAGAGGATTTAATATTCTCTGTGGTTTTTTTGTCCGCAGGGTTTTCGTTCCTTCTCTGCTGAGAGGTCATGCCCAGGAGAGCTGGGGAAATGAATCCTCATAACCCACGCAGGGCACGGCTTTGGGGGCAGCTGGGGACTGCCTGAGAGCCAGAGATGACAGGATCAAGATGCTCTGATGCTTCAGGCTGTGCTTGGTGGAAAGGTCACACATCCAGGCCAGTGACAAACCTGTGATGTTTTGGGAGCAAAGAAGAGAGGGAGCAGATTTGGGACAAAGCACCTTCTTTTTCCAGCAGGGGAAGGTGAGATTCCCCAAAGATGAGTCTTGGAGAGAGTGAGATAAATCAGAGAATCCCAGAATGGTTTGTGTTGGTAGAGAGTGCAAAGATCATTTAGTTCCAACACCCTGCCATGGGCAGGGACACTCTCCAGTAGACCAGGCTGCCAGAGCCACATCCAACCTGGCCTTGGACAATCCCAGGGACAGCACAGCCACAGCTTCTCTGGGCAACCTATGCCAGGGCCTCACCAGCCTCATAGGGAAAAAGTTCTTCCTAATATCCCATCTAACCCTGCTATCTTTCAATTTGTACCCCTTCCCCGTTGTCCTGTCACTACAGTTCCGGATGATGAGTCCCTCCTTGGCTCCCCTGTAGGTGCCTTGAGACACTGGAAGGTGCTGTGAGGTCTCCATGCCACCTTCTCTTCTCCAGGCTGAACAACCCCAACTTTTTCACCTTGTATCCAGAGGGGAGATGTTCTTATCAACTTTGTGGGCCTCCTCATGACAGTTCCATGTTGTTCTGATGCTGGGGATACCAGAATTGTTGAGATGAGATAAAATGAAGTGATGGTGCTGTGTCACATTCATATTTTCTGAAAAATCCCTTTGCCCAGGATTTTTCTCCTGGGAAGCTGAGAAGCCTCAGAGAAAAAGGAAAACAATTCTCATCTCATTTGCTTCTCCTGTGTTGTGCTCATGTGGAATGTGTTTGGAGATTGTTTACCCACAGGTGATTGTTTCATTGGATTCTGCTGTGAGTTGTTTTGACTCTTTGGCCAATCAGTGCCAGGCTGTGTCAGGACTCTGGAGAGAGTCACGAGTTTTCATTATTATCTTTTTAGCATTCTGTAAGTATCCTTTCTGTATTCTTTAGTATAGTATAGTATTCTTGAATATAATATAGTATCATAAAGTAATAAATTAGCCTTCTGAGAACATGGAGTCAGATGCATCATTCCTTCCTGCCACGAGGGACCCCACAAATACAATAGTGCTGTGCTGAGTCTGGGGAGTGCAGGATGCTATGGGGAGAGCCCAGCTTGCCTCGTCCCCTCACACTGTGCCAACAACCAGCTGAATGTACCATGGCTGTGCATCGAGGGGGCAAAAACCCCAAGAGCATGCTCAGGAGGTGTTCCCTGATCAGCAGAGGGCTTAGCACAGCTGCAGGGTCCTTGCTGCTTGGTTTACAAGGAAAAAGCCCCGAGCGCAGCCCCGGGCCGAGCTTATGTAAGAGCTGGCAGCGGGGCCGGCGGTGCGGAAACCCAGCGGGGCGCAGCCGCCTTTGATTCTCTCCTGTTTGCTCAGCAGCTTTCATGCGGCGGGGAGCAGGGCGAGGACGCGAGATTCCTGCACACTGAACTCCTCTGTTTCTCTCGGCAGGATAAACAGGACATAAAACAAAGCCCCGAGCCAGCTCTCGCCTCGGAGGCAGCGTGCTGCCAAAACCCCCGCGGGACAGCCTGTTCCCCTGGGGAGCAGCCACCCCATCCGGGGTGCCACGGGCTGGGATGCGGGAGGCCATGGCAGCCCACCCAGCGGGGTTCTAGGTGCTGCAGCCCCTTTGGTGGCCGGGTGAGGGTTGTCCTGTGGCATTGAGGAGCAGGGAAATGAGGGCAAAACTCCCTGGCAGGATTCAGGTGATGAGTCCGACCAACTTGAAGAGCCTGGGATGGATTCTCCAAAGTAACACCAGGCTGGACACTGTGTGGCCACTGTCACCTGCCCAGCTACCCCACAAGGTACAGACTGAGCCCTGTCTGACCCACTGTGGGGTGCAACAGGGAGAGGAACAGGTCAAAAATCTCTGTTCTTCTCTGCAATGGACCCTGTCTGGGGGTTTCCAGTGCTCCCTTAAAGCTGGGCTACTTCATTTATCATTTCCCTTGAGGAATAATTTCCAGGCTCTCTTGCCCCCATACTGATCCCTGCCAGTGACAGAGGGCAATGAGGCTGACCTCAGCCCTTTCCCAACACAGGATTAGCTAAGCTGGCTCCTTAGAGACACAGCCCAAACCCATGCCAGCTCCCCTAAATCTCCAGAGAACCACGATTTCACCACTGCTCTGCTCCTCCAAGGTGAGAAGGCAAGGGGCACATGCTGGTGGGGTTTGAAATGCTTCCAAACAGTTTCAAGTGGGGTTTCCTTGGGAACAAAATGTCCTGTAGCCACCCTAAAGTCACTTGGTTGGGGGAAAGCATTGGCCTAGTGTGAGGATGCAGCAAAACTCAGAAATGCTATTGCTGCTGAAGGAACACAAGGGGAGGGTGGTTTGGTGCTGTACCCCTGTCCTGCCAGCCATGGTGGCAGTGAGGTTCCCTCTCCCAGGACACTGCTGGGGCATTATCCTGAGCTGCCTGGCCCCAGCTCTGCCAGAAGCCTTGTGCTGCTCTGTGCACACTGATGTTGCTGGCTTCTGCTCCCAAGAGGAAGAGCTATGGCAGGGGAAAAGCCATCTGGGCCAAAAGCTGCTTTCCTGGCTGGGATGTGGGGGCTCTGAGGTACACACACACACACAAACCCATGGAAATGCAGAGTAGGAAAGGAGGTGCTGCCCTGAGGAGTAGTGTGCCTGGGTGCCTGCTTTGACTGCTGAGCACCCCTGCAGGTGCCTGAGCTCTGCTCCTCCAAAACCCTTGGGATCTTGGTGGCAGGGAGGATGCAAATCCTGGGACTGCTGTTTCAAACCTTTTGGCCTGGGGTTTTGTAAGAGCCAGCTTTCTCCTAGGATTCCTACTCTGGACTTAATGGATTTGAAATACTGCAAGAGCAGCCCTTTTTCTGTTTTGTTTTGTTTTGTTTTTTCTTTTTTTTTTCCCCCTGATGTTTGTGTCTTTCCACTTCTGTCTCTGGCCAAGGCAAGCAGTGCCAAGGCACAAGGGCCAGGCACACCCAGAGGGAGGAATGGAGAAGCAAAGCACCCTCAAGCTGCAGGACAGCAGGGACAAAACACAAACCCAGTGGTGGGAGCGAGGAGGAGGAGGGTTTGCTTACCACCTCTGGCTGAGGGATGGCTCTCCTCACAAGGGTTCATGGAATCATTGAGTGGTTTGGATTAGAAAGGACCTTGAAGATCTTCTAATCCACCCCCTGCCATGGGCAGGGACACCTTCCACTAGACCAGGTTATTCCAAGCCCCATCCAGCCTGGCCTTGAACACTTCAAGGGATGGGGCAGCCACATCTTTGGGCAACCTGTGTCAGTGCTTTACCACTCTCTGAATGAATTTCTTCCTAACATCCAATCTAAGCCTGCCCTCTGTCAGTTTAAAACCACTGCCTCTTGTCCTATTACTCAATGTCCTTGTCAAAACTCCCTCCCTGACCTCCTTGGAAGCCCCTTTTCCATGCTGGAAGGTTCCTGGACTCGAGGCCAGTATCATGGCTCCAGTTCAGCCCCCTGTCTCCTGCTCCTTCTCCTATGCTGGGTCACCTTGAGAGAGGTGAGGAGGGTCTGCACAGGGGGTTCTCACAGGATTCCCACCCCTTCCCAGCCCCATGGACACCTCTCCCTGCCCCTGCTTTGAGCAGGAATGTGGACTCCAGCTGCACGAGTGGAAAAGGCTCCAGCTCCCAAAGAGCAGCACAGGATCAAAGCTTTCGAAACACTCGGGGCATTTGGCCCGGGAGGTTTTGTTCTGACTATTTATAGCAGCTGGGGCCAAGTGAGTTCAGAGTTGGAGGAAAACTTTTCCAAAGCTGGGGGCCATTTGGATGAGGGAGGCAGAAAGGGAGTTCAGCCAGGCCCGTTTCCAGCAAATGTTGACTCCTTCCCTTAGGTATGTGTTGCTATCCATGACACACTAACAACAGCTCGGCACACAAGTGCCTGGCTGGCCCTGTAAAGATTGAAACAAAAACGTGAACTGGCTGGGAAGGAGAACGTGGAAAAGAGAAAGTTTCCAAACAGCAAAGCTGTAGCATTTGAAAGCAAAAACTTCCCTTACCAGCTTGTTTTCATCTTCCAGTCAACATCCCTCAATTACAATTACACCAGGATTGTTTTCCAGGGGAAAGCTGGCAATGATTTTAGGGCAGAAAGACCAAATTATGGTTTCCTGAAGCCGTGCTTGGAAATGGAGAAGAGGGCCTTTTTATCTTCAAGGTGAATTTTCTGGTTTTTCTAATTTTCTATAGTATTTTTTCTCCAAAGAGCATTTCATTTTCCTGTGCCACCCAGCAAAGCCAGGATTAAACTCTGAGCAAGCAAACCAACACAACATCCTTTAAATCCTGTCACCCAGACCATGAAGGCAGAGCTGGGGTTTTCCTGTCTGCCAAGTGAATTGTGCTGCTGCTGTTGTTTAGTCGTGAGGAGCACGAGCAGGGTGCTTTAGATACACACCATAGCTTTTTGCATGCCTGGCTCTGCTCTCTTGATATGAGGCACTCAGTACAGGTTATAAAAATATCCCTCTAATTACCAGTAGCTTCCCAGCCATGCTCAGCATCTCCCTTTCTCCTAGGAAAAGGGTGCAATTAGGTTGGCAGGTAATTGTAATCAGCCTAATGTGTGGATGGCCCGAGGAAGGTGGGTTTGGCAGCTGGGTGGTGTCCAGCCCAGGTGGGCTGGTACTGGAAGGGATGCTATGCTCTTTCCTGGCACGGGTGGTATGGGATTTATCCATGCTGTAAGAGCTGAGTGCTACAACAGCAAACAGCCCCAAACCTTGGGTTGGTTTTGGGGAGAAATTCCATAGCTAGAAGATTTCCTTTCATACCATCACAGAATGGTTTGGGGCCTTAGAGATCACCTAGTCCAACCCCCCTGCCACTAGAGCAGGTTCCTCAATGCCCCATCCAACCTGGCTTTGACATCAGTGACATCCCCACCAAATCCCACCCTCTGCTGCAGAGGATGCCTGTCCTTGCTGTGGGTGCTTGAACTGCACTGAAGGAGCCAAACTGTTCTCCTTCAGGGAAGGCTGCAAGATATCCAAAGGATTTTGAAGCATGAAATGACCTGTATGTGCCTGGAGAGCAGGATGAAGGTGGGTCTGGGCTGGCTGGTGGCCATGGCTGGAGTTGCAGGGGGAACTGTCAGGCAAAAGGAAGGTTTCCCCTGAACCCACCCAAGTGTCAGCTTCGGGACCTGGCTTATTTCATATTTCTGTGAATGACCCAAAACAGCAGAAGAGCAATGTTGAGCTGTGTGAGTGAGCAGAGCTGAGGGGGTATCAACAGCACTGGAAGTATTGGGTGTTAAAGAAAGAGAAATGGGTGACCTGAAATACAGGAGCAACAAGAATGATAGGAAGAGCAGCACTATAAAACACATCTTTGAGCCTGAGGAGCAACAACACATGGTAAGATATGACTTTGCACTGTATGGAGGTACCAAAGAAGGGCTTCTGAATGTGTTCTGGCTGTCTGTGGATCTCACAGTTCCTGGGAGCCACTGCCTCAATGCTGTCATGAAAAAGGGACATGCATCCTTATATGACTCGGGTGACAAGACCTCTCTGTTGATCTTAAGACCCTCATGTCAAGAGCTTCCAATAACTCCAGTGGAACAGCAGATACAAACCTGATCATCCTTCCCTAGGAAATGTAAAGAGTGGAGAGAGTACAAAGGAAATCAGCTGTGCTGGTTGTGCCATGGGTAAATTTGTTGTGAGGGCCAGACGTGTCCCTCTTCCATTTTGTTTTTCTTCAACATGGCAGAGATGTGCTCTGAGCCCAGTTTCCACCCTTACTGAGCAGAAGAAAATGTTCTTCCCATTTTTTTGCCTCCTAATGATGATGATGATCATCATCCATCTCGTTTTGTACGTGTCCGTGCCATGAAAGACCCTTCTTGTGCTCGGCACTAATGTTCCCAACCCTTGACTTGGAAAGGCTACACTGGCCAGCTGGACAGTCACTGGTTCACTGGGAGGCTGTCTGCTCTGCAATTAACAGCCTAAATGCCCACCATTGTGGGTGGAAAGGAGTTTTAATTAAAATCCTTTGGTACTGGCTTTTGCCAGTCCGTGGAGAGAGCGGAAGGGCCAGGTCAATGACTTGGGTCACCCCAGGAGAGCATCCACTGAGCTGAGACTGAGCACAAGGTTAATAATTGCATGGGATTTTGATTTTTTTTCCCTCGAGTGACCTACCCACTGGACAATTCCAAGCTGATAGGAACGCAGACACTGCCAACCCAAAGTTGGGACAGGTCCACAGGTTGTTGGAGCCCTAATGAGGAACCATGAATAGAAGCTCACATCCACAAGGGAAAAACACCTCACTTCCTTCTCTAATGAGCTTGGCTCTCCAAATCCTTTTGTCTTGGGCTTTGCTTGACTTTCAGAGGTGCCAAGGGCTGCATCTTCCAAGCTGCTGCCACCTACCTCATCTTCTCTCGCGATGGCCACCGGGAAGGTGCCAGGTGGCCAAGGTGGACCTGCAAAAAAAGGTGTTTGTGGTGGTGGCACAGGTTAAGCACAGTCCTTGGAGGGTGACACCCCCAGATTGGAAGTTGCCCTCCATGTGTTCACCAGTGGCATGCTGAGCTCTGGACAAACCACAAGGTGTTGGTGTGTACACCCCAAAAGTGTAACCACAGGTGCTGCCTTTAAGGAGCGAGTGTCAGCTCCTCCCCGTGACAAAGTGCATCAATTAATGCAATCAATTAATGCAAACATCACACAGGAAGTGCCAGGAAACTGGAACCAGGATGGCTTTTCTGGTTGTTTGCATGAAGCAAGTCCTGATTGCTTTCATGATCCTATTTTTATTCCCTCTGCTTAGGACGGGGTGATGAACTTTCTGATTTGCACACTAATGAGCAGACAAAATTAAGAAATATAAAAAACCTAGTGGGTGTTAGCCCCATAATTTGTCACCTGAAGTCCAGCATGAGGGTCCTACCTACCTGTGTTTTCCCCTGACAAAGCACCAGGGCCCTGAAGATGCTCTTCAAAATCTTACTCAAAAATCCCTTTTTATTTTTATTTTTTTCTAAGCTTTTTAAGGTAATTTGGGAGGTTTTTCTCTCACCCTGTCTCATCCACCTTGGACTCTTGCACCATTCCTTCAGACTTTTTCCAGAGGTACCCCAGACATTCCTGCAGGATGATGGAGAGAGCATCTGGCACAGCCTTCTAGCCAAGGGGTTTAATTTTCGCTTGGGCTCTGGCCTAAAGAAATCAATTTGCTTTCACAAGTTGTAAGGAAAGAGGAAAAATAAAAAATCATTTTCTGCTGCCTGAAACTGAAGTTTCTGGCTCCTGTTTCAGGTTTAAGTTTGTGCTGTGTGGGAGTGCTGAGCAATTCTGGCATTTCTCAGTTGGTGCTGATGGTGGACAAGACCTTGCCCAGGTGAACCCAGGCTACATCTGCACATGGCCAGGACAAGTGTAGGTGCCCAGAGTGCCCCTGCCCAGCTCCCATCCTGTGGGGAGGGAGAAAGAGGGGGCAGTTTGGGTGGCAGGGGCTGGAAAATGGGGAGATCCCCAGTGGTAAAGCACAGGAGGGGCTCCAGGGACTGCTCAGAGAGGCTCCAGGACTGGGTGAAACGTCCAGCTGGGATCAGTTTAGCCCTGTGCTGGGCCAGCCACCTGGGATGAAATTATCATTTGCGGGCAAGTGGCAGGAGTTTTTTTTACTGTTCGTAGAAAAACGCCATTTTTACTGCCCAAGTGTAGCAGACAAAGAAGTTGGCTGTGTTTTCCCCTTTCCTTTCAATCCCCTTTCTGCACGGTAACACTTTCTACTTCCAGACCTTTTTTTCTTTTTTTAAAACTTCTTTTCCCCCTCCTATTTCCTCTCCCTTCCCCCTCCCCAACCACCCCCTGGGGGGCACAGCCCCTGCCCCTTTCCCGGGGTCCCCACGCTGGCAGGGTGCCGGGGAGGTGCCAAGGCGATGCCAGCGCTTCCTGCTCCCTCCCTGCCAGCACAATGGGGACATTCAGGCGGGCACCGCGGAGCCCAGCACCAACCCCGAGCCCCCCCCTCGCCATGGCTGTCCCCCCTATCGCTGTCGCCCAAAGAGCAGCATGAGACAGAGAGCAGCTGACGCCGTGTCCCAGCGCGCCGGCGGAGGCGAGCAGGAATCCAGCATCACAAAACCAGCCCTGTGCGCGCTCCCCTCCCCACGCAGGCGCGTGTGCCCCTGGCCCCCTCCCTCCATCCCCCCAAAATCTCCAAGTCTGCCCAGTAACACCAAACTGGGCTCCCTTTCCCACCCCCCTCCCGGCCAATCCGGCCAATCTCCGCCGCGGCGATGCGAGGGGCAGGAGGTGCTGCTGGAGCCGCAGGAACGGCATGTTTCCCTTCTCGCCTTCTTCTTCCTCCAGAGCCCGTTGTTTTTCAATGCGGGGCCGGAGGGGAGGCGTGGGTTGGAGCTTGGAGGCAGCTCCCCTCCTTTCCCAGCAAAGCAGAATAGCCTCAAAAACATGGGAGGAGATTTTATCGCTGCTCAAGGGAGCCTTGTTCTTAATCACGGGTGTTTTAGAGGTGGGACGAGAAAAGCAGGGCTTGGTCCTCCCTGGGTCCAGACAGATCTTTTCAAGGAGTTTGTTTTTCCCCCTCCTCTTTGCTGTTTTTCCTCATCTCTGTCGGTGCTTGCAGCAGCTGCTGTGTTTGGGGAGCAGGGGCTGGAGCAGGGCTGGTGATTCCCGAGCTCCTGGGGCACTGGGAGTGAGGGAGAGGGATTGCCTGCTGCCCTCCAGAACTCCAGCGGTGAAAACACTGAACATGCTGGATATTTTTTAGTCCCTGTGCCTCCTCCCTGCACCAGGGCTTTTTGCAACCACAGGGCATGAGCTGATGGGAGCAGAATAATAAACCAAATGTTGGTCTTACCTGGCCTGTTCCTGAGGCACCTCACCTTGCCACATCTAGAGCACAGAGGTGTCAAGGATATGCAATGCCCATCCCTGACATAAAGGACGGGTGTTTGGAATCCAGATTGGTGGTGCAGGCAGGATAACACACCCCATGTTTGCTGCTGAGATGCAGAGCTGTGCTGAAATGCAGCAGTGCCCAGCAGGTGATAACTGCTCTTCTGTGGAGATGCAGGAGATCTGCTGTGTCCACGGCACTGATGGCAGTGAAAAGGCTGCCCAGGGAAATGCAGGAGTCATCATCCCTGGGGGTATTTTAAAAACATGCAGACATGGCACTGGACTCAATCTTAGAGGTCTTTTCCTACCTAAAGGATTCTATGATTCTCTGCTCTTCTAATTTGCATCCTGCTGAAGCCTCAGCCTGGGGTGTTGTGTCGTGGTTTAAAGCAAAGAAATCCATATGGGATCTCAGTAAGAATCACAGATTCACAGAATCACTAGGTTGGAAGAGACCTTCAAGATCATCGAGTCCAACCCAGCCCCAACCCCTCAACTAAACCCTGGCACCCAGTGCCACATCCAGGCTTTGTTAAACACACCCAGGGATGGTGACTCCACCACCTCCCTGGGCAGCCATTCCAGAACTTTATCGCCCTTTCTGTGAAAAACTTCTTCCTAATATCCAACTTGTATTTGCCTTGGTGCAGCTTGAGACTGTGTGCTCTGGTTCTGTCAGTGCTGCCTGGAGAAAGAGCCCAGCCCCAGCTGAGCACAGCCACCTTTCAGGAAGGGTAAGCTGAGGACTTGAAGGCAGTGGCCTTGCAGGGAAGTTTCTGCCAGCAGTGGTGGCAGCCAGAGGGGATTGTCCTGACATCCCAACACTTTGCAGCCACCTCTGGAGGAGTGCCACACTCCTCTGTTTTTTTGGGATATCATGAAGGGATGATAGCACAAGCATCTGCTCGGCTCTGGGGATCCTAAAGGGCTCGGGGGAGAACATCTGCCTGCTATGAGCAGAGAGGGGTCAGGCTGAGTCCTGCAGGCCCTGTGTAGGGAAAACCACAGGGACAGAGCTTGTGTGGGGCTGCAGATGTCCTGGGAACACCAGCTGAGCCGTGCCAGTTGTCGAGGAGGGTGGCAGGGACAGCTGGCACGGGCAGCGTGTCCCTGTGCGTGCTGCTGCTGCTCCACCCCAGGGGAGGCTCAGCCCAGGGCTTCTTGCACAAATTGTTTGTGTAGGCGAGGAGAGCCGGGCCCAGGGGCACGGAGCAGCCCGGGACATCCCGTGGCAGCTCTCCTGCAACAGCTGCCCGAGGGAAACTCCAGGAATTACAGCTCCCAGGGGTGAGGGCACTGCCAGGACAGCGGCACCAGCTCAGCACCACGGGCTCTGCCCTGTACAGGGATGGGACAGGCAGTGCTGGCGGCAGTTGTGCCAGCAAAGAGGTGTCATTTCTTAAAAAGGCCTCAGGGTGTGTTTTCCTGACCAGGCTGGGGATACAGATGGGTTTTGCAGTAGGATGAGGGTCCTCCTGCTCCAGGGCAGCTCTGTGTTCATGAGGCAACCAAGGCAGAGGCTGCCTGAGCTCCAGCTCAGCCTTTTAGGCCACAAGGATGGGAAAGGGCAAGAAGGGAGTATGCAGGGGGGTTAGCCAGCTTTGCACCAGGGTTATGGGAGGGAGAACACCTTCAGGAGGGTGTTTGCTGAGACATGGCCCTGAGCCTGGGGCAATTCCTATCCCTGCATGTGATCTGAGCAGGGCAGGGGTCAGTCCAGAGCATCAGGGGCGACCTTCCCTTCACTTTTCAAACCTCAGAGGAGACTTCCCTGGAAGGACAACTAAGTTTTCTCTGGAGCAAAGATAATCTTCCCCTCCTCCCTCAGTGCTGAATACTCTGGCATTGCACCAAATCACAAAGACAACATGAAATACACCCTCATTTCCTTGGCGTCTCTTCCCAGCCGTCCCCCAGCAAACAGAAGTGATACAGCATCTGCGTTTCTAGCTGCAGCCTTCTTCCAGGGCCAGGTCTTTGTCGCTTCTTTTGGTGCCAAAAGCTCTGAAATCTGTTCAAGGCATAAATCAAGGAGCAAGTAGCAGAAGCAGCACTGCCTGTTAAGCCCTGCCTGCTGCTGGTAGTGCCCCAAAGGGTTTCCAGTTTGCTCAGGCTTTTAAGGTGCAACACTGAGGCCACCACAATCCCATGGCATTGCTCAGCCTCCCTGTTCAGTGCACGTGGAGAATGGAGCCACTCAAATCTTTTCCCTTCCACTGCAGGCAAAAAAAGAAAAAACCCAAAAAACCCCCAAAACCAAACACACACACACACAAAGTAAAAAAAATAAAAAGAAAAAAAAAGAAGGCTGGAATAAGGATGCTGGCTCTGCTGGCTCCAGCCATGATGCTGAGTCTAAGTTATGGGCTAAACAGATTTGGGGGAAGCTGATCAGCAGAGAGTGGTCCTGCTGGTTGGTGTATACCAGGCCATTTCCTCCAGGAACTGGAAGCAAGATGGGATCAGAGGTATGTGTGGTATCTGCTGTGCCTTCATCACACCAGCTCATCTTCCTCCCTCTTCTCTTTGAAAGACCCAGAGGCCAGAGAAGGGGCTGTGCCCATCTCCACTTGTTGTAGTGTGGCTTGCATTGCTCCCAGCTCCTCCTTGGCTGATGGTGTGATGCACAGGGATAACACTGGGAAGAGCTCCCACCCATTCGCTGTGGGCTGCAGAGGAGACGGGGATGGACCCACCTTACACACAGGAGTGTCTGGTTGGGGCAGGATGGGCAAAGCAGGGGATTTGTTAAACCCTTTTGAAGGAGGATTTAGAGCCTGTAGGACATGCCTAGTCAGGAGAAAATTATTCAGTGATGGGCTGAGTAATTTTCAGCTTCAGTATCTCATGCTGCCCATTCCTTTGCACTTCACTGAGCCGCCCTTCCAGCCACCCTCCTGAGCTCAGAACCACTCCAGCAGGAGCTGTAAATCTCTGCCATCAGCCCTGGGATTCCCATGCCCTCCTGTTTGACACCTTTTGCCCTGGCCACTCAGACAGGGCAGGGGATTAAAGAGGGAAGTAAAATTACCATGAGGGCGTACTTTGGGAATGACATGCTGGACGAGGCTCAGGTGAGACCTCTGTGATGGGGCAGGACAGGTCCCAGAGGTCAGATGCCATGTCTGGGTGCCAGAATGGGAAGAGGTGTGAAGCTTGGCATGGGGATGTGCATGCAGGCTTATTTATTTCCTCTTCAGGGTTGCCTTACAGTTAAAATTTATGGTGCATCTTTTCTCTTCCAGCAGCATTTCCAGGATCCAACTCTTGGTTCCAGGACTGCAAAGATGACTCTGGGAAATGGCATGCAGTGAGTTTCCTCCCAGCCCTGGCACTGTACTGCTTGAGCTGAGGTTTTCCTCTGCTCTGCCCTCTCCTCCCTGCTGCTCCCATCCCTCCTCCTTGTTTTCCACTCCCTGCAGAGCCAGCTGAGCAACGTGCTGTCATATTTTCTTCCAAATGAAGCTTCCTACAGTAGTAAAAAAAGGGAAAATGTGGTTTGTGCTGCAAATGAGAAATGTCCATGCCCTACTGCTCTACCCCATGTGCTGCCCTTCCCTCCAGGTAGGTCTGGGAAAGCTCCTGAGTCTCCCTGGTCCCCGTTTGTTCCCAGTTGTGCCCATGGGCCAAGGGGAGATGGGGGAGTGACAACCTCCAGGTGAGTCTGCAGCTCCTCTAGACTGGGTTTGAAACCTCTGTTTGCAATCCCTTTTTTGCCCTCCTGGTGTCACCTGGTCACTGTTTAGGCAGATGGTGTAGAGGGAAGAAAGAGTTTCCCAGTGTGAAACCCAAGGGGTGTGTGGATTGTGCCAGGGAGGCACCAGCTGAGCATTTTGTGCAGCTCCCAGGCAGCCAGCAAACCTTTGACAGGTGACATGACAGGACACGGTGACTTCAGAGAGAGAGATCAGTCTCCAGTGACCACCAGGAGCAGCCACTGAGCCCCAACATGGGAGCTGACTCCATGCCCAAAAATCCTGTGGCAAATTCCTCATGAACCTCTGTAGGAACTGGTCTGCTCCATGGCCAAATAGCACCTTCACCACTGCAAAACTGCTCATCCTCAGGGTGTTTGCACACCAGTGAAGAGCTGCCTGGATTTTTCCTGCCTGCTGAGCACCAAGCACTGGACAGACTCCTCCTGGGGTCCCTGTGGCTCCCCATCCACGCTCAGCTAATCTGCTGGATTACAGTCCTTATATTTAACTGGATTAAATGACTGTTTCTGCAGTTACTGTTACTGTTTTGCACTGGCCATATTTATAGGGTGCTCTGGTTGTATTTATAGGGCTGCAGAATCAAGTTACAGCTTTAAGGGCTGCAGCCCTGTAGTTGACAGCAACCCTGGATAAAGTGGAGGAGCATCACCCATCAGTGCCAGAACTTCCAGAGTGGCATGACAAACAGAAAACACCTCCCCAGTGGAGTGTACTGAAATCTGCTTTGGGGGAACAGGGAGACAACCCTAAACTCTGAAAGGGGGCAGTTCACACCACCCCTTGGGGTCCCTGTGCCCCCCTGCCTCCAGCCTGGCACGTTGGGAAGCTGCCAGCCCTGGAGCTGCCGTTATTGTGGCGGCAGTAAACACCTTCCTGGGCTGGTCGAAGTCCAGTGCCACCTCCTGCGTGCCAGAACCACCCTGCTGACCCTGGAGGGAAGCCTCTCTGCTCCTGGAGTCAACAAGGCAACCCCTCTGCTCATCCTGGTCCATGTCTGGGGTGTTGGTGTGGAGAATAAAGCCCAAAATGATGCTGATTCAGGCCCAGCTAAATGTTGGCTTTCACTTTGCACGGACCCTGCTGGTCAGGACACCCTCATGTCCACCTTTCCTGAGTGCAGAGGTGGTCCCTGAGGGCATACACACTCTCAGCTGGATTTAAGGATGATAAATATTGAAGCATATTAAGCAAACAGGCCCCCTCCAGCAGTATCTCTTTGACTGCAGCCAATCTCAACCACGCTGCACGTTCTGAGGAGCTAAAATTAGCTGTGTTCCCATGCAGAGGCTGTGCTTGGAGCATCACAGCTTTAGGAGCTGCTGCTGCTGCTGCTGCTGGTTTGGGTGTGAGTGCATGGGGCTGGGCAGCCCTTGTCCCAAAAATGAACTTTTTTCAAAAGCCACTTTCCTAAAGGCAAGGGCGGGTGAAATGAATAACTTTTGTGCCACGGCTGATAAAAACACTGCTCACACGGGCTTGTGGAGCATCTCGTGCCTCCCTGCAGCCCCAGGACGCATGGAAAGACTTGCAGAGCCCCCAGTGACAGTCTCCACCATGCTGCCCCAAACCCACGATCCCAGCAGAGGAAACTCCACATCTTTCCTTCGTGTCTTCGTGTCTGGCTGCTTGCAGATGACTGTGGGATGAAGAAAGTCATCTCCATTGCTCGGGCATCCTGCACAACGCACAGCAGGGACCATCCCTGGGGACAGGGAGTCCCAAATAAGCTCTTTGTGAGTAATGAGGAACTCCAGCACATGCACTAAAAATAAGGAAGCATCAGGCAGCAGATAAATCTGCTGCAGGGGCCCCCAGCCTGACGGAGCCTGATTTGTGACCTGGCCTTGGCCGCACTCGCTGGACTCCTCAGGCCCCGGCTCTCCTGGCTGGAAAACCAAGGAGAATAAAAAGCAGGATGTCAAGACTGGGTTAGCTTTCCCTTCTGCAGATAAATCACTTGGAGATGAGGAAATTGGCTGTGCTTGTTTGCCAACAACTTACTCCCGGCGTGCCAAGCCTGGCCGAGCAGGGTGGCTGTGCCGGGCAGGTTGCAGGGCCCAGGTGGGAGGATGAGCAAACACCCTTTGCTGGCCTTGGCCTCGTGGGGAGGGGGTGGAGAGTTATCCCTGATGCCTCAGGTTTAGCTTTTCTATTTTTCACATTCTGTGCTGCCTCAGTGTGTGGGTCTGGGCTTCATGTTAGGGGATGGTGAGCTCTCTGCACAGAGTAGGGAGACAAAACAATTCCCTCTCTAGCTGGGGACCAAGGACAAATGATCCAAATCTCAGGCCCAAGAGCACAAACAACGTGGACTGAAGAGAGGAAGACAAGAAGGATGGGACTGCATGGGCTGGAGCTGTAATTGGACAATTAACTCCAATATGCAAATGGACCAGAACTTACAAAAGTGAGAGACCCCGTAACCTGTTGTCCATTTTTTGACCATTTTGTTTCATCTTGGGTTTAGCCCTGGCTGGGCTCTTGTGCTGCCCAAGGTGGATCTAATTAATACCTCCTAATAAATCCCTGCTTTATTCTTTAGTTCTGTCTAGCCTCTGTTCTAGGTCAGCCTTCACAAGGCATCATCCCCAGCAGCACAGTGGCACCCAGGGACAGGGAGCAGGGACAGAAGGAGCCACGGGCAGAGGGGAGAGTGGAAGGACCCTCCCTGTTCTGCCCTGCAATATTTGGGTCACACCAACACTCCATCACTGCACAACTACCAGGAGAGCTGCATAAGTCACCAACAAATAAAAAATGCAAGGTCTTCCTTCAAGCATTTCCCCATCACTAGTTCAAGTGTTGGTGGTTTTTTTCCATTCCATGCAAGAAATCTACTTTTTGATCCTTCACATCCCACACTATGTTTTGTGGGATCAGAGTTGGTGTCCAACAACCTTGCCAACATTCCCAGGCTAATTGGGGTGTAGTATAAATGCACATACAGCTTGCTTTCCCTTCTCCAGCTGATGGGAAGTCAGGAAGGCTGATATGTTTTAGCTGAGGTATTGTGGGAAATTTAGGACCCTTTTACAACTAATATGATTAAGTAGAAGCTGATCATTGTTTACATTACACACATATTTATAGATTCAACAAACTATTAAGTACACACTTCTTGATTGGTGCCTTTGTTTTGTTCACTCGTTTTCTCCTTGAATTTCTCAGTATGTGTGATTGGTTATAGTTTAGGTGTTTCACAGTCCTCTGTTATCTAGTTCTTGCAATCTTGGTATTGGGTTTCTCAGCTTCTTCTTTCTTAATTTAGCACAATTTATGTTCTAATAGCCTTGATGAATTCTTGGTGTTTTGATAACAAACTTAGAAGCAGGCTGGCTGGTGCACACTATGGCTTAACTCTTGCAAATGCATTGCAACACTGGGGAAGTAAATCAGCCAGAGAAGCAGGCTGAGCTCATGGACATTGAATCATAGCAAGTGCCTGTATTTTTTGACAGTAAAGAGCCTGTCTAGAGGCGCCTTTGGCACCTGCAAGGCTTGATTTGGGCAGTCTCACTTATTAACTGCTTCATGGGCAAAGCTCAAGGAGACAAGGAGTGGGAATTGCACCTTTCCCACCCCCATTTTCCAGCAGCAGGAGCAGTTGGCTGCAGCTCGTGTTCCCAGCTATTCTGGAGCTGAACTGTGAAAACAAACGGAGGCTGATTACGCCCCGCTCTGAGGAATGGTGAGGATGTGAGGAGTAGCAGAAAAACTTGCTCACTTGGTGTTTTCCTGAGTGCCTGCCAGAGCTGCATCTGCTCCTTGGCCAACGCAGCTCGGGATTGCTGCCTGGCTGCTGGAAGAGAAGAATTTGAATAATTTCTGTCACGTGGAGGAAGAGGGAGCAGAGACCCACCCTGATGGCCTTTGGGAGCTCAAAACTGATGCTGGTGTTCATGAACTGCCATATAAGAGACATCAATGTATGGATTTTTCTTTTTTTTTTTTTTTTTTTTTTCCTTTTAGAGCAGTGCTTTCCAAAATGGTTATTATTTCAGGGCTCTGGGGTTGTGTGTCTTTTAGAAACCTCGAATCCTTTATTGGTTATTATTTCAGGGGCTGAACTTGAAAAGACTCCAGGGTTGTGCATCTTTTAGAAACCTCAAATCCTTTATTGAGCAGATCCTAAAATCCTACTCTTGGTGCCCCACTGTGGGAGTATAAATCAAATCCCCCTCTTCTCTCTTACTTATGTGCCCTGAGCCTCCTTATTCCCTGCTTTTATACATGGAGATGTGTGTATGGATCAAGCCTCCTCCCAAATGGACTGTTCTGAATACTGGGCCACATAAAAGGCAGAAATATCCAATAAAATCAGACATGGGGAAACCAAATAAAGTAAAAAAGCTACAGGCAGAAAAGCTCTGCAGAATTGCAGCAAGAGCTGCTGAGAGGTTTTCTCCAGTCCCACCTCCCCAACCTCAGCAAATCCTTTTGCTTGTGCTCTGTCTTGGAACTGGGAGGGAGGGAAGAGCATGAACAGATGTGATTCCTTCCACAGGAAGGAGGCACCTGGGTTCATGGCGAGGAGACCCTCAGGACCTTCCAGACCCTGGGCTGGGAGAGCCTTCTCCTGCCCCTTCCCTCTCCTTACTTCCCATCTCTCAGTGCCACCTCTTCAGAGAGCTGGGACCAGTTTGAACCCGTTTATTTGAAGCCAAGGAGGGAGGAAGGTGCAGAAATACAATTACTGGCTCAGTGATTTATCTCCTGCAAGGTTCCCAGGGTGCTGCCTGTCTGCTGCAACAAAAATCACCACTCATCTGGCCCTGATAATCCCATAAACAGCTCCAGGTCCAGGGATGAAACAGAGCCATTCCCAAGGGATGCCTCAGACAGCTGCTCCCCCTGGGATGAGCAGTGCTCTGCTGCAGGACAGACCTCAGCACCCCAAAATGGGCTCTTTCGTTATCCCCAGGAAAAGGGAAGGGGCTGGGGGATCAACTGTGATCCCAGTGGCATTGCTCAGGCTCTCTGCTCAGCCTCTAATCCCTGGGTGTGTTTGCAGGCTGGGAGGGATGTGGGTCTCTGAGCTGAGCTGTGTCTTTATGTCAGGTGTTTTAAATTGCACTAAAAAACGTGATATATATATTTTTTTTTAAAAATTCATTTAATTAGGAGGATCCCAAGGCCTTCTGTACTCTAGTTTGGGAAGGGGCTGGGGGATCAACTGTGATCCCAGTGGCATTGCTCAGGCTCTCTGCTCAGCCTCTAATCCCTGGGTGTGTTTGCAGGCTGGGAGGGATGTGGGTCTCTGAGCTGAGCTGTGTCTTTATGTCAAGTGTTTTAAATTGCACTAAAGAAAGGTGATATATATTTTTTTAAAATAGCATTTAATTAGGAGGATCCCAAGGCCTGCTGTGCTCTAGTTTGGCCAGGAGTAGGGAATGGAGCTGGGAGCATAACAGGGATACAACCATCAGTAAAACATAATCCTGGGATTCCAGGCAGCAATTAGCACCACAGGTATGTCCATGTCACCCTGTGCTCCCTGTCTGCAAGGTTTGGGATAAAACTGGGGACTGGATTGTGCCTCCAGCCCAAGCTCACCCCATGCCTCAATCCCTGGGTTTGGGCTAAGGCAGGATTAGAGGTTAGGGCTCGGAGGGAAGTGGCTTTGCCACTTGGGGAAGGGGCTGCTGGGGCTGTGGGATTCTGTTGTGGTTTAGGGCAATTTTGGCAGAAAAACCTCTAAAGGGGTTTCCTCTAGGTTGCTGGGTTCCTGCAGCATGTTGGCATCACAGTTCCTTAGGGAACACAACACCTGGATGACTCCAAGCAGCATTGGTGTGGATGTGAGTGGGGGAGAGCTGCTGGCAGCAGCAGCAGGAGGAGGAGAGATGCTCCAGAGGATGGAAACAGGAGAACAGCAGCTGCAGCCAAGGCTCTGCTGGGCAAGGCTGAGCTCCCCAGCGTGTGCCCTGTGCCCACCTGCAGGGCTCAGCCCACGCTGGCTGGCAGCAGGCAGCACCAGGCACGGCCCAGGCTGCTTTTTAGATTTTCCAGATGACAGCTGCAGTGAGCACCTCCTCCCCAGAGCAAGGCACAGCCACCCTGGCCTGCCAAAAACCCCCCAGCAGCACTGAGAGGCCTCAGTGCTGGGTTTGCAGGCAGCCAGGCTGTGCCACAGCAGCATCCTCCTCCTCTGAGATGGAGGCAGATGGAGACAGCACTGCAGCCATTCCCTGCTGGCCCAGAAAATGGAAAATTCCCCACCAATAAAATTCAGGGAGCCTTCGGTGCTGACTCGCCAAGGAGGCACCAGGTCACAGCAAATGATGCAACTTTCCCTGGGTTGGAACTAGATGGTCTTCAAGCTGAATTTTAGTCCAAACCATTCCACAAATCCATGATTTCATGCCACAATCCTTCCCTGGGCCAACAGCCCTGTGCGAGCTGCACCCCTCAGCCAGCTCAGGCTGTGTTCTGGGGGAGGGCAGTTAAAAATCCCGGATATTTCCCCAAGGGAGCAGCTTGCCAGCGAGCCGGTGTCCAGGAGAGGGCAGGGTGAGCCAGCACTGCACCTGCATTTTGGGTCCTGCCGAAGCATTATTGCTAGCCCAGACACAGCTTTGCTCTTTTGTTTTTTTTTTGGGGGGGGGGCTTTTTTTCTGGGGCTTCTTTTGTGGTTTTTTGGGGGTTTTTTTATTGTTATTGTTGTTTTGTATTGTATTTTTGTTTTTTGTTTTGGTTTTTTTTTGGTGGGGTTTGTTTCTTTTTTTGTTTTGTGAGGGGGTTTTGTTTTCTTTTAGTTTGGTGTTTTGGGTTTTTTTATTTTGGGGGTTTTGGGGTGTTGGGGTTTTTTTTGTTTGTTTGGGTTTTCTGGTTTTTGGTTTCATTTTTGGGGTTTGGTGTGTTTTTGGTTTTTATTTAAAAAATTTTTTTTGGATATTTGCAAGCTTAAACCCCACTAAGGCTCTGAGGTTTGTGCCTTTCCTGGTCCCTTCCAGCCCATGGCAAACCAGGCCAGCAGGCACCTTGTTTATAGGTTTGGGGGGTTTGGGGTTTTTTTTGTTTGGGGTTTTTTAGGTTTTTGTTTCATTTTGTGGCTTTTTGGGGGGGGGTTTTTTGTGGTTTCTTTTTTTTGTTTTTTTGTGAGCTTAAACCCCACTAAAGCTCTGAGGTTTGTGCCTTTCCTGGTCCCTTGCAGTCCCTGGTGAGCCAGGCCAGGAGGCACCTTGTTTATGGGTTTGGGGTTTTTTTGGGGTTTTTCGTTTGTTTGGGTTTTTTTGGGGTTTGGTTTCATTTTGGGTTTGGGTGGTTTTGTGGTTTTGGTTTTTTTGGGGGTTTTTTGGGGTTTTTTTTTTTGTTTTTTTGTTTGTTTGTTTGTTTGGTTGGTTTTTTTTGTTTGTTTTGTTGGTGGTGGTGGTGGTGGTTTTTTGTTGTTGTTGTTGTTGTTTTTTGGGGGTTTTCTTGTGGTTTTTTTTTTGTGTTTTGCAAGCTTAAACCCCACTGAAGCTCTGAGGTTTGTGCCTTTCCTGGTCCCTTCAGTCCCTGGCCAGCAGGCACCTTGTTTACAGGGTGTTCCTGGTGGTGGCTGCTCCTTGGAGAGGTGACAGCAGTGCCATGTGCCTCAGCAGGGCGGGGAAAATGCCCTGCCTTAATCCAGGGATCAGTTACAATGAACATTGCCCTTCCAGGAAAAGCAGGCAGCTGTGGTCACCATCCAGCCCCAGTTTGCCACGGGCTCTGCCCCATCCCGAGGTTCTGGAGTGGTACCAGCAGCTCAGGGGGGCAGTTGGCATCACCCCGAGAGGGTCAGCACAAACCCAGACAGCTCAGACTTGGGCAGTGTGGAAAATCCCCTGTGCTGGGCAGCCCAGACCTGGCTGAGAGGTGGAGAAAGCAGCTGGGGAGCAGAGGAGGAGGATGGAGGGAGGTTTTCTGGAGTGAGGAGAAGGTCACTGAGCAGCGCAGCGGAGCTTTCCTAGCACAGCTTTCTCCAGAAATAACACCCTTCCCCAGACACTCTGGAGACTCCCCTGGCCTTGCACCGGCCCCAGCCTGTTAATGTTCAACCCCCTGGACAGGGACAGCGTGTTGCAGGCAGCAGGGAGGTGGTGCCAGCTGTGGGGACAGCAGTGGTGGCTGGGCACACACGTGAGGTCACCTCCCTGCACCGTGGGACCCCCATGTGTCATCAGCAGCACCTGGCTCCTGCACTGCCCCCGAACCCCAGGGCTCGGAGGGAAGTGGCTTTCTACTTGGGAAAGGGGCTGCTGGGGCTGTGGGATGTGGGATTCTGTCCTGGTTTAGGGCAGTTTTGGGAGAAAAACCTCCAAAGGGGTTTCCTCTAGAAAGCAAATTCAAGCAGCCCCTTCCCCATCTGCTTCAGGGAAAGGATTGCAGAATCTCCTCCACTGACAACCTTAAAGGTGCAAAACTTATTTCTGGGCTAAACAGACAAATGGGGATATGAGCATCCAAAGTCACCCCAGGACAGATTCCTTGGCTTCTCTGAGATGGAAGGGGGAGGGTGCTGTGTCAGCCTCCCCCATGAAGCTCAGAGCTTGGCAGGCAGAGCCTTGGGGTGTGCACAGCGTGAACCCCATGTGTTTGTGCACACCAAGCCCCTTTTCCCCCAGGAACACCATCCCAAGCAGGCCCAGGCCTTCCAGGGGTGGTTGGTGCCATGTTTTAGGGCGAGCTGTGGCGTGTTGGGGGGAAAAACCCCATGGCTTCCTTGCAGGCAAACAAAGCTTGACTTTATTGCCTTTAAAGTGCAACCAGCACAAACAGTGGCAAAAGTGCAAACACTGATAATGCTCAGAACATTCTGAGCTGTGCAAACAAGCTGGAAGTGCAGGAGTGTGTTGAAATGAAGGGGTGAGGAGGCCGGCAGGAGGAGAAGTCCCTGCCCCAGCAGCCCCCCAGGTGCCTCATTCCCTTTCCCGAGGTGCCCCAGGCAGTGATGCTGACTCTGGGTTGGGGTGGGAGGGGCTGGATGGGAGCCTCCCGGAGCACAAACGCCCACCGAGATGGGATGCAAATGTTGCTACAACATTTTTAGCCCCAGCCCCAGGCTGTGCCCTGGCCTGGCAGAAGGAAGAGCTCCAGAGCTGCCCCCAGAGATGCTGGGACAAAGCAGAGCCACGCGTCCCTTGCCTGGTAGCTGCCCACACGAAGCATCCCACCCTGTTTCAGATGCCTTGTGGTGGTCAGAATGCTGCCCCTGCCTTGCTTTATTCCCTTTTTGCCCTTATCTCACCTCCTTTTAGCTGCATTACACACACCTGGACCCTCCTGAGCCTTGCTCAGCATTTTCTGTCCTATCCAGCTCTCCAGTGACGAGCCACAGGTGGCTGCTGTATATCCCAGCTTGCCTGGTGGCACAAATCCCCCTTTCCCATCACTCCAGCACCCTCAGGGCACATTTTGCCCTGGCTGGGGGAGGTTGATGCACAGAAGGCTCAATCCTGGCAGAGGTGAGACAGGTTACAGGGAGCCAGAGCAGCAGTGCCATAGGGAGGGACTAAAATCCAGCTCCTCAGGAGGCATTTTAGGCTGTTGCCTCCTATTCCCAACCAGGCTGGGAAAAGCAGGCCACTGCAAGAGGGATGGGAAGAAGAAAAAGATCACTGGAGAGTCAGGCAGGGTGCAGGGCCCTCAGCCCTTCTCTGGTTCCCAGTACACCAGAGGATCCTCCCAGGCTGGTTTTGCTGGCAGGCTGGGAGGGGAGGAGGTGCCTGGGATCAGGGCAGCCCCATCTCAATGCTCCAGCTGACAAATTCCCACCAGATGGGGATTTTTGGGAAACCAGGGACCCAACAAGCCTTTCCCTCACTACTTGGGATCAAGCCAACCTCCAGCACCGGCACTTGTTTTCATACAGCCAGCAAGACCAGAATATTGGGAGGAATTAATGTCCTTGCCAGACCTCCCCAAAAACAGCCAGTTCAGCATGTTACTGAGGGTTGGGACAGGCAAACAAAATGAGGATCCACTTGCTTTTGTAAGGCTTGGGAAAACAGGCTGGAGTACAGTACATAATGTAACAAAAAATAGACGTACTGGGCTGAGTTCCGTTGCTTTGGGACAAAGTGATCCAGTTTTCAATTTTTTTTATAAAGCCAAAACTTCCTTTACTTTTTCTTCTAGATCTGCCAAGTCTCTTCTGAGTGAAGTTCTGGGGATTTTCCCAGCTGGACTCCATGAATGGTAGGGGAGGCCAGGAGTGCCTGCAGTGCCGTGTCTGGGAGCAGAGAGGTGACAAACATCAGATGTGACACCTGGGCTAGTGTTGGCCCAGTGTGGCTTGTGGATATAACCAAGGCTGGAGGCCAAAAGCAACAAGTGATTAGAGGAAAATAGGAGGCATGTGTTGGGTGCTGTTGAATGGCTTCAGCTTGACAGAGAGCAGGTTTGGATGGGATATTGGGAAGAAATCCTTCCCTGTGAGGGTGGGCAGGCCCTGGCACAGGGTGCCCAGAGAAGCTGTGGCTGCCCCATCCCTGGAAGTGACCAAGGCCAGGTTGGATGGGGCTCGGAGCAATCTGGGGTGGTGAAAGGTATCCCAGCCCATGGCAGGAGGTGGAACTGGATGATCTTTACTTCCAACCCAAACCATTCCATGTGGGTGACACTCCCACAAGAGGGACACTCAAGGAAGAAGCCAGACAAAGCACTCCCTGGCTGCTTGATGTTCCCAGGTTTTTGGAGCAAGCTGCTATTCCCTTTACAAGCTCTTTCTCCCCTGTTGCTCACCCCAAACACTTTCCTTTCAAAAAAAACTCAGGATGAGCATCACACAATCCCCAGGAGCCCCATTTCCCCCCAGCCCTGCCCCACAGGCTGCCAGGAGCAGCTGTACCTCACCTGCAGGGTGCTGGAAGCTGCCAGGCCTGAAATGCTCCCAGCTCCCCAGGGAGTAGCAAAGCTATTTCAGAGCCCTCAAAGTTGCAGCAGCCAAAATGATTTCCTGCATTAAGTTATTTAAGCATCTCGCTGTGCAGGTACAAAAGCAGCTCGCTTAGAAAAAAATGCTTTTCCCTGCTGGCTTCCTTTCAGTTTTCCCACAGACACATTTTCCTCTGTGCTGCTGGGATTTGGGGAAACAACCTGATTTTGGTGAGCGTGTTTGGGATGGCACAGGATGGCCAGCACGTGCCTGGAGCACTCGGGATTCATCCCAGGGAGGAGCAGACAGGTCGGTGCCCTCCCCAGCAGGCAGCCCGTGTCCCAGGCCATGTCCCAGGCCGTGTCCCAGGCCGTGTCCCTGCCCGTGTCCCAGGCTGTGTCCCAGGCTGTGTCCCAGGCCGTGTCCCTGCCCGTGTCCCTGCCCATGTCCCAGGCCGTGTCCCAGGCCGTGTCCCAGGCCATGTCCCTGCCCATGTCCCAGGCCGTGTCCCAGGCCGTGTCCCTGCCCGTGTCCCTGCCCGTGTCCCAGGCCGTGTCCCAGGCCGTGTCCCAGGCCGTGTCCCAGGCCGTGTCCCTGCCCGTGTCCCAGGCCGTGTCCCAGGCCGTGTCCCTGCCCATGTCCCAGGCCGTGTCCCTGCCCGTGTCCCAGGCCGTGTCCCAGGCCGTGTCCCAGGCC
>VYZP01008951.1:0-12128 GCA_013400635.1 Hypocryptadius cinnamomeus
CTGCATTAACATTTTGGATACCACTACACATCGTAGGGGTTTTTATGATTAAACTTACATTTTTATTTCCTACTTTCAGCTGTCCTAACTGCTGTTACTCCCTACAATCTATAATCGACAAAAACATCAAACGTGAACAAAACGTCAGTCGGTAATTCTGACAATCTCCACACAAGCATGACCTTGTGCTATTAACACCAGCTTTGCCATGTCATGCCACATCACATGTGAAATGGGACTGGAAAAGGTATTAAGGCAAATCTGTTACCTGGCTGATGGGTTTTTGCTTTTCCACCAGTGACTGATGAAATCGTAGATCCAGAAGATGAGGCTTCCATTTTTATTGACCCTCTGGCTTGTGGGATTGAGGGATGCCCATCCACAGGGGGATGCTGTGACACTGGGTAGCTTGCTGCAATTCTCCTCTGACAAACTTGTACACGCTTTTCAGCCCCATGAATAGATAAATTTATACCTGACAGGAATAAGAATTAGTATTATTAGATAGAAGAGATCAACACGTAATAACCAAAATATAAATTGTCAGGGTTTAAAATGGAGCTGCAAGAACCTAGTTTTAAAAAAAGAAAATAAAAAAGAGAACTCTAAAAGATTAATTTTCTTGGAAAATTAAAAATGTGAACACCTTTTCTGCTGTATTGCAGGCATCGGATTCAGCCATAGTAATAGATATTTAAATTAATACACAGTCGTGGTTTACCAATTTACTGGTCTGCAGGAAGAAATATCTTCCATTCCTTCAAAATATCCACACAGCTCACAAAGAACAGTATTAATGAGGTAGCTACCACAGAGTTTATTAAATGACAGTTTTCTGATTGATGGATTAGAATTTGTCAGAAATTATTTATTTTCTTCTGAGCCTTTACCGATACTAGGAAATCTCATCATATGGAAAAGATGCTACAAGTGAGGTATTAACTAGCTTTTAAGGAAAAAATAAAGGTCTGTTTTGAGGAAAGCAGTAAGGCTACAAATGACAATAGTAAGACCTTAAGCTTGGAAAAAATTCCACTTTCTCCTGTCTTGTGAAACCTTATCATCAGTACTGGAAATTGTCTTTCACACCAAACTTTTCAAATTTGTCACATAATCATTTTTTATACTGAAGTTGTGATTAAAAAAGAGGCTTTATTTTTCCAAAGAGAAAAGCAAATTTGAAATTTCTTATGTGGTTAATGTACAGTCTTAGAAAGAAGTGCGATCTTACAGTAAATTGCTGATTCTGACTTCCTCCTGTTCATATTGATGCAATTACTCCTAACCCACTTGAATTGCTTTCAGTAGACTCTGGTTGAAAACCTTCAGACAATCTCTTTTGGGCAAGAAGGCTGAATGATAGCTCTACATTACTGTTTTACGCTTGATTTACCTGTGACTCTTATTGCTTCTGTCAGCAAACTATCTTTGTTTTTAAAGAAACCAAATGAAACACCCTAACCAGATATAAAAAAGCAAACTAAAAAGCAGATGGAAAAGCCGACCCTAAAAACTGAAATTGTGGATATTGTAAGCACACTGTAAAGCGCAGTCACTCAAAATCAATTAGATATTATCAATTAGATTGCTCAGTTTTGTGAACTGAAATGTTCAATAAAAGAATGCATTTATGACTCTGCTCATCTATCTCCCCTGGAAGTCAATGCATGTGAACCTCCAGGTCATGGAAGAGGTTTAGAATCTCTGAAATATCAATACACTTTGATCCATAATATACTACCAAGGGGAAGAGAGCTACCACTTCCGTAGGCAATTGGTGAAAACAGTGGGGTTGCACACAGGAGCAAAGGCTGTGCAAACTGCTTTCTTTTATGATGGCTTTGTTCATTCAGAATCAAAGCTGCGCACTCGATACCTGCCTTTGCTTCTTGACTCCAGAGCTGATCTCCTGCAGGAAATGTGAAGGCATGAGGAGTTTCCTGCAGCAACTGCTCACCTACTTCCTGGTTTTAGGGCTAACATAACTGCCAGCTTCTAAAGACTTGAAATCACATCCTTAGGATACAGAGCAAATCCTAGTCACCTTATTCTTGTCAAAGGCAGCATATCAATCCATGTGAACAGAAAGACAATGAGCTTGCCTGGACAACATGTTTCTTTGACCATGCCAGCTGTAACGGGCTTCAAAGGGTGAGAAGCCAAGCTGTAAAATGAGCTCTTTACTACTTTTGCAGTCACTAGAACATTCTGATGTTCAAAATATTGAGCAATTATCCTTAAGGTATTACAAAATTAACTACCATCATTTTCTTTAAGCCTCACCACAAGCTGTTGCATCATTTAAAACAATCATCCCTCTGAAGCTTACGGTGGAGTCAGCCAATGTTCAGCACTAAACTTGAGCCTGTCATCAACACACGCTTTCTAGCTGGATCTCAGTAAGGCTGTGCTTTCATTTGGTCATGAAAATAGAGATCTATTTTAGGAACTGGTTCCAAACATAAACTGACTGCTACATTACTCGGAGGTTCAAGTTAAGTTGTTTCTTCACATTCTGAAAATGGTCTATAAACTCTTGTGCAGCTGTGACTGAGCTTTCTAAACTATTTCTGCAGCACGTTTTTTTTTCAGATATCAAAATAAAGGATACTGCTGCCAGATTGCTGTTCCTAAGAACTGCAAAATTTGCAGATTGATCACATCCAAAATTAGGTTCCATCAACAACTTGCTGCTGGTTATATGCAACCGTTTGCTTCTCCCACTAAAGAAAGATGATAAATCATACCTCCAAACTACATGAGGAAGAATGTCCCAGCATCACTGAAAATTTTGCATTTACAATTTTCTTTAGACCTATCTAAAATTTAAAAGTGCCCAAAACCAACCACACAAAGACTGTCACAAATGTATACAGTATATTTGGAAGTTTTTCACTCCAATCTCATTGGTACTGCAGTTATTTTTTCATGGAATATATCCTTTTATTAGGAGTATTAATTTCCATTATTTTCCTGAGAATGAGATAGAGGACAAAAATGCAAGTGTCCTTATTTAATTATAATTTCAGGTTTTTTCCAGAGAAAGATCAGGTCTTTCTTTTCTATGTGCATTTCTTTTGTTAAACTACAAGACTAAAAAAATGTAAGACAGCAATACTGCCGCAAGCTGCAGCATTACCTTGTTTTCATGTGGGTGAAAGTTCTTTTAAAAGAGATATTGGCAGTCAAAAATACATCTCCATATAACACGCAGAAAAGCACAGACAGGGAGGGGGAATTAGAAGTAGAAAAGAGATTGGGAACAATGCATGTAGCTTATGGCAGATGAAAACCTGATGAACTATTGGCACTAAGCAGACTCTAGAGAAAACTCTCCCTATTCTTCCTACAAATAACCCACGCTGCTGATGATCCCGGGGTTTGTGGATCAGAGATGTGAAAAAACAGCAGAGAGGTCTCTGGAGAGTAGATGTTAAAGTTGATATCAATTCCTTTGTTGCAGCATGACAATACCCACACAGAAAGAAAGAGAAGTTCTCCAGCAGCACACTGAAGTCTGGGTCTTCAACTAACTGTATCTGATGGAGCTTATCTCCTGCCTTTAGGCTTGGCCATATAGCTGCTGACACCAAATCCCCTTACCATTGCATGCCTGGCTGTATGGCCTTTGTCTGTACCTGTCCCTGCAGCATGGTGATTTCTAAGTAAGCTTGGCATTCATGCTCAGTAGCTGGGTGCAATCACACTGGCATGCTCTGACAAGTAGTACAGATGTTTAAAAGAACAGGGGTTTCTCCTGCCTTGTCCTCTGGCTTAATGTAATGGCTCATGAACACCACTTTGAGCCAGGGCTTCAGTGCAGATGCAAGTGAAAGACTTTAATACTGACACAGCTGAATTTTCAGTTTGGAGGACTGGCTCCTGAACAGGGCTCAGCCACCTGCACCTGCCTGGCTGCAGTAAGAGTTGGAAATAGTTTAGTGTTTTGAAGCTGGATGATATTTGAGCCTCTAAGTATTACAAATAGCACTCAGCTCTTTTCCTTTCCTGCGTGCATCAAAAATTCTTCTCTGTATTTTCAAATCTCCATGTGCCTTTCTCTTCCTTACCTGTATTTCTATCTTTTTTTTTTCTTATACAAGCTTTTTGTTTCCATGAGGAGCCACTCTTCTTACTGACCTTTTGTTCTCCCATGACTCTGAGCTTGCAGGCTCATATAAGACAAACACCTTCACTACCTTCCTGTCAATACATCTCAGCTGTGCAGTTTGCCAGCAGAGAAGAGTAGCTTCCATCCTGCTTCTGGATAAATTTTATTGCTCCATGATAAGTCTTTTTATTATAGAATTTTTCAAACCATCAATCCTTCCACATTGAGCATATTTTGTCTCTTATAAAGTGGTAATATGCTTATGATGCTTAAGGATTTATAATGCTCCAGATAAAACCTGCATATGAGAACATTAAAAGGGAGTAATGCAGTACTTCCAAGTCATGAAGCAATAAAATTAAACATAAAAAAGAAAAAGGAGGGAGAAATTATTAACATTCGAAACACTACCGTGTGCCTGCATGCAAAGTTTTTTGTGACTATTTGTTTTGTTGGCCCATCAGATGCTATAAAGATGAACAACAACATCCTGCACCACTCAGAAATCACTCTGCCCTTGCATCTGATGGACATCTGCTTTGGCTATGCACCACGCACCTCTGCTTTGGCTGTGCATCATGCACCTCTGCTAGGCTGTGCACCATGCACCCCTGCTAGGCTGTGCACCATGCACCTCTGCTATGCCACTGAGCACAGTGACATGGCTCTGGTGCCAATGGAGAAGACTCTTGCACCTGAATTTGGGTCAGAAAGACCATGTGTCCAAATTATACTGTGCAGGGACTGAGACACCTCTTCACCTGGGAAGGTATCCCCACAGTGACTGTCAGGCTTGAGTCAGCCCCAGTTTTCTCCTATCTTGTACCACTTTGGGTCACAGGCATTTATGTATAGGTTCCTTTCTGAAATGTTTGTCTCTAGACAAAGATTATATGAACATGAATAGGCAATAATAAGACAGTGCAGAGTTACAAAGCTGTACAAACAATCCATTAGCTAAGAGTGCTTGATTAGCCTCAAGTGTCCTGACCTGCTTTGTAGATATTTCCTGGCATAACAAAGTAGTTCTGGCAGGTGCAGGAAGTCCATTCAGTTTTGTATCATCAGTGTCAATGCTCCTGTTGGAGACCAGTTACTCCACCTATTTCTCTTTTCTATGTGTGTCTTTTATTTTGTTTCAGCCCTATGCAGAGGGCCTCAGGAGCAGATTGAGGTAGGCCCTTTTGTCAAGGCCCTTTTCACAGCAGACCAAGAACAGGGGAGCACAAAGAAGTGAGGAAGAAAATCTCAGCTACTCTATCACACATGGCCACAAAAAGTAAAGCAGCTCTGAAAAGTCTGCAGTCATCAAGGCAGAGATAAGCAAGATCATAAGGAAGTGCTTTGTAAGCATGAGCAGAGAGCAGAAAATGAGGCTTTAAGGAGCAGTATATAAATGGGAAAATTAGATATTTAGTTCCTTTCAACTTTTACACACAGGGAAGGAGAAAGTGAGCTAATTTGTCCACCTCAATAAGCTGAGTACTCTTTCCTTTCCTCGTGCAAATTGCCACATTTCCCATTAAAGTCAATGATGCTCTGCAGACAGCTTCAGCTTTTTCACATTTTAAAGATAGCTTTGATAAAGGGATATCAGAAAGGAAAGCAATGTAAAAGGTTTCTCATACAAACCCAGTTTAATTTGAGATTCAGCAGAGAAACAGCTGTACTTGATGCCATGATGGACTCTTTTGCTTGCTCTGAATTCTAGGTGGAAATGAAGGAACACGAGAGAAAAATTCTCCTGCTGTCCTCTGTACACTGAAAGCATAGTCTAAAGGTAGTTCCCTTTTTTTTTCTCACCCTATGTATTGCTTAGGTAACAAAAACATCCCGAAAGCATCCTTAACTTGGTGAAAAATGTTGCAACATCATTAGGATTCCCGTATTAGATCAAATCAGTTCTTAAAAGTTTAAATATCATCTCTTTAACGCAGCGTCAAGTCCCTTGCCACTGATAACATGTGATTACAAAATCATATCTAAGATCAGGTTAATGCTTCAAGTATAGCTTTGGAAATGTTGAAATACTTGTGACTACATCTGATGTAAAAAACGCCTCACAACTGCAAGCCTTCAGGTAAGCAAACAGAAAGTCTACTACTTACAGAATTTTCCAGGAACTGCACTGGCTGGAGAGAAGAACTAATACTTTACATTTTGACAAGCTATGTGTTCAGTTTTCTGAGATTTTGCAAGATTGCTCCTCCCAGCCTGCTTTCTCCCAGATGTTGGAGATATTACAGGATTTCCAAAACCTGTAGTAGTAGTTCAGGTGATGTTCCCTAAATGTTACTTTTTTTCTTATTTTTTATCAAATTTTTTTCCAGTTGGCTTCTGAATTTGCATCTATTTTTTAGCATATATAATTTTCCATGGAAAGATACCACAGCGCTTAGAGAAACAGTTGGTGGATGAATAACTCTTTTTTTTTTTTTTTTTGTCTGAAACATGTTATCCAAGGAAGTATTGTATTGAAAGAGCTCTATCATGCCCCTCGCTCTATTGTCTCTCTTCCTGAGCTTAGGAGACCTAGTTTAAACTGTTGCTCCTTACTAGTAAACTGCTGTATATCTCCAATCATCGCTGGTTACTCTTCTGTTCCTTCCCTTTTTCAGAGGATAAAGACCTGAAATGCGCACTAATAAAAGCTTGAGAAGCAACATCAGAAATGTCCATGATGTTCAGGCTGTGCTTTCACCGAGGATTTTACACAGTGACACAATGAAGTTTTTTGTTTTATTCTTTCTCTTGTAATTTCACTTACCACAAGATACTTGTAGATGGATTCTGCCTCCCTGTCATATTTGCCAGCTCTTTGGGCAATTTTTCAGTTTCTTCTAACCATTTGCTTGAGGTCCCTATGTTATTCTTCCTTACAAAAGTGGCTACATTACCTGTGGTAAAACTGCATCCAAAGCCAGTGTTAACTGAAGTCTGTCGAAGTCCTAATGAATAAAAAGGTCATGCCCACCTTAAGCCTGCCATCAAAGGGTTGTTTTTATAGCCCTGGACGTGATTTATTGAATTACAACAAGCTAACATTCAACAGTGATTATTTAGCCTAACCGAAAAACTCCCAAAGTGCTCAAGGAGAGGCAAGATTACAACCCGGAGTCCTGAAAATGTCTTGGAGAGAGTCATAATAGTCCTACTTTAATGGTCTACATGACACTGAAAAACCACTTGTCCTCCTTTGGTGTGAAAAGTTTAGCTGAGTGAATATAAAGCTCTTTAGAGTTCCTGTCGAACTAATGGTGATTGGTACGAGCGTGTTGCAGGGCCATGGTGCTGAACACAAGGTGATGCCTATGCAAGTTGTATGAACCCAGGTGAATAAATGAAACTTTTTTCCATCCCCAAGGTGCTTAATTTGATTAATTTTTAAGTCTTGCATTTTTATTTCTGTCTGACAATTCATTCTTTAGTTCCTCTGTATAAAAAACAAACGCACTGTAGAGTGCATATATGTTATATTTACCAGGCTACTGGAATAAGTACCTAAAAATTGTGTGCAAAGTGTGCCTCACTTAAGCTCACCCAGCAACCTGAAAACAGTGTCATTTGTCACCATCCCAGCTGCCTGAACTCTTCTGCAGATTGCCGGCATTTTTATTGTTATAGTTTTTACTGTTCTCTTTCTGTTTGTTTAGTATCTACTTTGATTTACTTTATTGTTCCTATTGGACTTCCACTAGTGTTAGAACCACATGCATGCTGAAGAGCAATTAAAAAAACAAAAAGGAATTTTAAAAGTTCCTTTGCTTGGCCCAGTATGAAAATTGCAGTGAGGAAAAACACCATGCCTTGAAATCTGATACACACAATAGAAATCAAAAACTGAGGCTGAGAAAACATTTTGAGTAAAGTGCTTTTCTATCAAAAAATTGCCATTTTTTTCAGGAAAAGAAAACCCCAAAGTCAAGAATTGCTTTCAAAAGTTTTGTTCAGAAAATTATTCTGAACTTATCTGGACTGGAATATATTGCCTTTTTTTTTACAGTACTTGATGCTTTGTAAAATTTAATCTAACAAATTGAGTAGAATACAAATGACAATGTTGAATATCAGTTACCTCTGAGCAATCCAAAAAAACAATTGTCATTTCAATTACTGAAACACTGTCTGTATCACCAATCATCAATTAATTTTACTTTAATATATAAATAGTAAGAAATAATTAAAACCATAAACATCCAAACCAGAGAGCAAAACAAATCAAAATAATATAACAAAATACAACAAATACAAGAAGTCCAACCAAGATGAAATATTTCAACTGTCCAGAAGCAAATTCTAATAGAGTTATTTTAGGCATTATGTAGAAATGTGCTCAAAATAAATTCAAAGGGGAGGACAGTAAGCAAGAATATTAGAATTTCTGTGGATTGAATATTCCAGATTTTGATTCACTGTTTCTACAATCAAGGGGAATAGACTTGCATCAGAATGAATGTAGGATCATACAAAAACCAGTAGATTCATATTTCAGTTTTTGTCACAACAAATAACATCATGTCAATACTTCTTTCTTTGAGGCAGTTTTTCCTAAAAAAATAATTGAAGATTGAATCTGCCTCCTTGAGTGCCTCTTATTGATTTGGAAACTATAAGAGGCAGTTAATCTTGTCTTATTAATTTTATTATACATGCACAGCATTTACTAGCTGAAAATAGACTCAACACTGAGCTGATTTAAAACTTATTTTCCCCTGTAGTAAGCACTGCATTTAAGATAATTTTCTTTCTTAGCAAGTAGCTACTACTCTGATCTTCAAAATCAAGAGCATTCTCATTAAATCTGTTTGTGCTGATTTCGAGCTTTTTACACATAGAATAAAAGGTAAATGCACACACAGGAGTAATACATGGTACAGACAGTGGGGCAAACCACAGTGCTCTGTGAAACAAAGCACCAAGTCAAGTCCCAGATGCTTTTTACTGGCTGAGGAATGAAAAGCAGCACTAACCATGCAGATGTACTCTAAGTGTAGGTAGATTTAAAAGCAGAGAATTCTCTTTTTTACCTCCATTTTAATTTGCTGCCTGAATGTCAACTGCTACATTGCAAATACCACAAGTCTCATTTTATCTGATTTAATCGGATATTCTCCATAATGCAGAACAGTGCAATCAATCTGAGACATCATCTGTGAAACAGGATAAACACCTCAGGAGACTTCACAGATGGGAAAAGAAGGTATCTTAGGATACGTCTGAATGTGTCTGCTCCATGGCACAGATAGTAATGATTTTCAGCACGGCAACTAGGCTTAATTTAACTCTCTTTTTGCATCCCATGCCAGGGGACTGTTCTTTCATCAGTGCCCTCTTGCTGTTCCAGTGTCAGGCCCTGGTCACGCTCCCTGGGGCACCCTCAAGCAGCAGATCAAATGCACTTCTCTGCCTTCACCCAGCCTGAGCTATAGCCCTGGATATGGGGCCTTTTACAGGCTTGGTGCCTAAATCCTCCACACCCACAGTTAGCTTTATCAACCATCAATTGACTTTTTTTACTATCAATGATATATTAGCATTGAAATTACACAGCCAATATCTTCAGGGGCAGGCCTTAAGACAACAAAATTTGCTTCTACTTCTCCCTCAGCCGAATAAGAAAAAATATCTTATAGATAATGTTGCAGCAAAGTATAAACTTTACTAAAATGTTTTTAAAGCAAACATGGATCTGGACACATACATATCTGAGTAAACTGGTCAAGTGTTTGTGTCAAGTGTGACCATGTCAAACTGGTCAACTGGTCCTGTGTTGGGTAAAGTCCAATGCCTGAGAGGGTTTTTGGCCTCTGAAACAACTGTCCATTGTGGCCATGTCCCAGGCTCTAGCATCTCATGTGTGCAGGATTTGATGCTGGATCCCCACTGGGAGGAGGCTTGGAAGTCCCCTATTCCTCCTGGGGAAGGCTCTCCTATGGGCTGGAAGGATGTGCCATGGTAGGTGCCGTCAGAGCCTGGATGGGCATTGCTCTGCAAGGAAGAAGCACCAGCCTCCACAGCCCTGCTTGCTGCAGCACCTGTGTCTGGATCAGGCTCTTCTGTGGCAGACATACCAACAAGGGCCAGTTTTACCAGAAATGTTGAGGCATTTTTACTACTTGTCTTTCTTTTGTGCATCAGTAGTTTTCAGCACACTCCCTTTTGGAAAGCAATGGTTGGTTGCAATAAAGCCTATGGTGCCAAGCTTTCTAAATGGCCATAAAGTGAAGATGATCCCCAAAAGAGGTGGCAGATGTAGTGTGCAGCAGATGCCAATGAACGTCTGTGTTCATCTGCCACCTCATCTTTCTGGCAACGCTTCAGACCATTAACAGTAACAAAATACCATTGAAAAGAACGCGTAAACCTGCTATGTTTACACATATGTTCCTCACAGGCATCCAGTTGATTGTTCTCAGCTTGTGCTCATCTGGATAGAACAAAGCACTGGTCTTGCTTATTCTTCTGAGCTAGACTGTATTTCTGATGGAAGACTAATAAACTCTGAGAGACAACAGTAGCTACATAATGATTATCTGAATTTGACAGACTCCACAGACATGGAAAAAAGATCTCTATTCATAAATACCATTTGAATTCCTTGAGCTCTTTATAGAAGAATGAGAAGAAATAGTAGAACATTACAAAAGTGCAGTAGCTGCATTGTAGGGTGTAAGGCATCTAACAGATTTGGTTTTATAAAAGACAGTCCATGTTCTAACTCCTTTACTGAATAACAGCCTTGTGCAAGGGCAAGGCCTACTGTTTTTTCATAAATAATTTTCTGATATGTTACCAATTCAGAAAAACATGCAAAGCAAGCAAGATAGACTTTCAGGTATGTTTCATGCACTACATAAAACACTGGATATTAATTTGATGTCACTACTCTTTAAGAGGAGGCACAGGAGACACAAATTTTCTGAATCCACCTAAACCAGCTTGATTATAGAATGGACCTATAATAAAAGAAAGCAGTGTCTAAATTTAGCTCCTGTGATGGATATCTTCTCAGTGAAAGGGCATTCATGAAAATTCTTTCATAAAACTTTTCCTTTCTTCACTCTTAACCCTGACACTCAATGTCATTCATTTTAAAAACCACCAAGTGAAAGTAAAAAATAATATTTCTAAAAATATCACTGCATATGTAAAAGTATTACAAATACCTCTAAGTTACACTTGCAAGTATACTGAAAACTATATTTTTAACAACATTTCAGCCTGACAATGATGCTGAATTTGTTCTGAATGCCACAGTGATTTTGAGGGTTCAAACCAACAGAGCTCAGGCAGAGAGTCAGTTTCTCTTCACAACTACCATTTTGTCCATAGTTGAGTAGTTTCACCAAAAGATGTGTAGAACACCATCTTTTTGAACAAATCCTAAACTGAAATTTCATCACCAAAACTGCCCATCAAATCCTGAAGCAATTCTGAGAAGATCTTAGCATGTCATAACTGGGTCTGTCTTTGAACAATACACTGTATCTGAACAATTAAAAGTGGTTGTGCACTCTGCTCCTATGATGATACAACATCCACAAAAAGAAAACTCAAATACATGGGCAGCAGTCTATCGAGAAACCAAGAGAATAGTCTCCTAGTAGGGCAATCAAACTTAGAGAAACTGATGGGCAGATAGCCAGTGGAAAAAAACCCCACGAATATAACATCAAGCCTTCTACATGCAAAATGCATTTTTGTTAAAAAAACCCCAAAACACTCAAGTCTCAACAACATAAAAATCCCCAAACAATTTACCTGTCTCATTCCTTCCCAGAGGAGATGCCTGGTTAAACATAACTCCATAAAGCTGTTTTATATATACCCTGAAAGAAAGAGCCAAGAGTACTTCTTCACATTATATCTGATCTACAGAATCAAAATGGCACTGAAAACCATAGGTCCCACTGGACTCATCTCTTCCTTCCAATCCTTTATGAACACAATTCTAAATCCTGAAAAGTCTAGGTTTAGAAACAATATCCTTGTTAAATTTCTATGAATAGTTAACTAC
>VYZP01008957.1:0-16195 GCA_013400635.1 Hypocryptadius cinnamomeus
ATGAATGGTATTGCCTATCCTATTTTCATTTTAGTAAGAATTTAGATTCAAATTTTATTTTAATTTTTAACATTAACAGTAGAACAAGGCATTAAAGGAGGGACAAAAGCTGCATGAGGAAAAAAAAAAAGCAGCTGTATGAGCAAACACGAGCCACAGTACTCTCACCCTTATATTTTGTCCTGAACTCTTTCCTTGCGCCCAGGCCATGGAGGAGAGAGGACTTCGGCCCAGTTCTGTTCCATCAAATCTTGTCCTCCTGGCATGAGAAGTCCCTGTCCCAAAACAAAACACAGATGAAAAGGTCTGAAATGTTTCCATCTTTAGAGATTCTCACAGAAAAAAATAATATGGGTCTTTCGCACACTGTAGCATTGAGCTTTCTTTCCCAGAGCTTTTTCTTTCTCCCAGAAAACTCTCCAAAAAGGGCCACGAAATTGTCTTGTTTTCATAAGATATTGCATTGAACTTCAGGGCTTGTCTTGCAGGAATTTTTCTGGAAGAAGTGTGCTGTAAGGAGTTTGTTCCACTGTGGGATTTTTTCCTGGATTTCAGAGAGAGGGAGCTTTCAAATAACATCCAATACTGCAGCTGAGAGATGCTTCATTTGCTTTAAGCTATTATGGTATGTCCATGGGACCTGCCTGAAAAATGTACAAATTCCAGTCACTTCTTTTCTAGAAACTTATTCTTTGGCAGTCTGCTCTTCTAAACTGTTGCTGTAATTGACTTTTCCCTTTAGCACTAGTCTAGTGAAAATGTTTTTAAAAACTCTTGTCAGAGAAGGGCTGTTTAACTTTTAGATTACATTTTCAACAGCTCCTATTTATTCTTTTAATTGCCTCTGTAGTTCCAGATTGTTTATAAGCAAAGCCACATTGCTTTTCCTTCTCTGTCCACCTTGGTGAGAGATGTAAACTCTTGGAGCATTCACTCTTCTAAAACACAAAGGGTTTAGAGACAATTTATCCTGTACATCAACATTAAGTAACCAATCTCTGAGCAGTTTTTAGCATGCAAGTGCTAGTTACTATAAACTAAGCTTGCAAAAAACTATTAAATTAATTGGCATTTTGTGTCTTTTGGTGCACTTTTCCTATTTCTCATTATTTTTTGAAAATATTTTTAAAAAAAATCTGTTGGGACTGTTTTACCTTCAGCTGTCCAAAAGTCAAGACTGTACATTTATTTCTGCTAGCACTTTTTCCATTGTCCTGCTCAGACAGCGCCTTGAACATCAGAGAAATCTTATTTTAATAGGAAATTTGACATTTTAGAAAACATGTTTGGTCCAGGGAGGGTTTTAAATAAAACAATTAGAGAAAAAGGGAGAAAGTGTTGCTAAACACAGGAGTTTTTATTCCAGGTTTATAAAAGTTCTTTTCTTCCCTCCTTTCCCTAAGGAATGGCTCACAGCTAAAATAAGAGAACCAAGTAACAGCCATTTGTAAGTTTGTTTTTACCTCATGCAGATAGACACGTCTGCAGGCATTTTGTAGCAAGCATGAAGATCCATAATCCAAGTTTCCCATTTATAACAAACCCACATTCTTGTGCATCTCTTTGCATCCCTGACAGACGTGCTGGGGCATTTCTGCAGCAATGTTTGTCAGGTCTTGTAACTGGGTTTAGGTTGCCAATTTCTGCCCTGAAGACACAGTAATGTTGTGTCTCAGACATATAATTTTAAAAAATCCTTTACAAAGTATATACTTCTGCATCTAAAGTCAGCAGGACATTCTTTTCACCACTCCCACCTTTCTCCTAAAACCTGAGTGACTCCTGAGAGGAAAGGGTACAAACTGATTCTTCAACACTTCAGAGAAGAAATCTCACCCATCAGAAAGGCTGGTGCAAGTGTGTAAACCTGTTTCACAGCACAAAGACTGTCACCTTTGGATGGCAGTGATGCAGAGCAACTTGTGTAATGGCCTTGGCCACATGCTGCAGGCCAGTTGCCACTTGCCCAGCCTCATTACTAGTTTTAAAAGTCTTTCATTTTACACTGCAATATTCATGACTTATGCCCTGATTCTGTTTCCACTGAAGTTCAGAACAGCTTTGTAATTGATTTAATACAAGCAGAATGAGGTCCTGAATCTTTTCAGTTGTAAATTCTGTTAGTCAGATGAGTAGTTTTATAGTGTATGAATTATCCATCCAAATACACATTGGTTCCTCAAAGCAGTTTTATCCATTAAGCCATCGTTTGTTACAAAGTTAATATAATAAGTTTCTTCTCACCTGAATTCTGATCTCATCCTAATCATCAGCAGTAGAAGAAAATACGGAGGGTAGAAGATTGACTTTGACTGGATGCATTAACCTCTTTGAAATTTTAATTTGAACTGTTTAGTGATTATGTGCATAACCTCTCTCTGTTCCTTCTGTGCTATACTGTTTTCTCATTTTTCAAAGCTTTATCCAAATTGCCTTCACATGAGTAGCTGGAGGGAAAACTTGTAATTACTCTCATCCCAGTTAATCCTGCTCTTTAAAGAAAATAACAACAGTTACATCTCTCTTTTCTGTCCTGAGGTAATGAAATGGAAGAACATACTCGAGAATTCTCCAGCAAGAGTGGCTGCGGCATAGTTGCAGCCCACCAGTTAGACATCTCCATGGGGTCCAGGCTCCTGAACATTTACCAATAAGCATCAGACTTTAGTTCTTAAGGTAAAACTTATTTAGCAGCTACTTGGGCAGGAGTAGTTTGACCTTCTGCGTTATTAATCAAGGAACACCTATGGTTAGACTCCTCAGGAAAAGCAGTGAGAACTGCACCATATGCTATATCCTTTTATGATTCCCTATAGTCCTCCACATCTGCCTGCAAGTCCTCTATCTGGTTGATCTCCTTCACACCAGACCCCTATTTATACAAATTTTTAAGAGTTGAATCCTGCAATATTTGCTTGACTTCAGAGCTGTCTGGTCTGAATAGCCTCAAAGTCCATTCAGTCCTGTTGATAAATAACAAATACTGCTTAACATGGTAGAAATCTTCAGCTTTCAGTCTGTATAACAAACTAGGGGGAAAAAAAGGAATAATCAGCTATGTCATTGGAGATCCAGGATTGTAACAACAATCAATGAGTAAAACACTGCAGGTATGATAGATAGCACAGAACTGATGTGTCTCTTTAGGAAAAGCAGTGTACTTCTTTCACAGGCCAGTGCTGTGGGAGCAAATATCCTTTTTTCCCTGCAGAAAGAAGCTGCTGGTACTGCTGAATGGTAGCCAAATTTCTGTGCCATCCTGCTGCTGGGGAAGCAGTGAGCAGTACTTCCAAGGTGACAGATGCTCAGCAAGGGTGCAAGGAGCCTAGGTTTGTAAGGAGCAGAGAAGTTCCTGGACAGTCTTGTCTGTCTGGCCCTGCACAGCAGTCAGCGGTCACCTCTCGTGCCAGGGCAGCAGGCAGAGGTGACCCCCACAAATAGCTCTAGGCATGTTTCACAGAGACACTGCCTGCAGAAGTCTGATAGCATCCATTTTCTTTCTTTGAATTTCTTAACATGATAGCTCATGTTTGAAACTTACAGAAGGACTGACTTTCATGTCAAGTCATGAGCCTTTTTACAGCTCAATGACAGCCCCACTGAAATCAGTGATGCTTCCTTTCTACAGAAACAAAATCATGGAGGTTAGCATTAGTTTCCTCAAGTATTCCTGCAGCAAAACCTTCCATCCTAATAAAGAAGAGTATATATTCCATGCTTAATGAAAATAGACTGAGCCTTTTAAATTTATGATGTGAGTTTTCCCAGATAGAACATTACAAAGGTTTTGGGATTAAAGGTTTCCTATATGTACGTAAATTGCCACGTGACATGTCCAAGTATTCTGATTCTGATTTACCCTAGTGTTTGACAGTGGTACTGTCTGCTAATAACGGGAAAAAAATCATTGTTTCTAGCTTCTGTCAAGCAGTTAATTTCCATTTGTACATTTTAATGCCATCATGTTCAATTATATACAACATATATAACTGAATACAAACTTTGCATTCAGACTTCCCCTTGCAACTTGTGTTTCGATGACAAACAATCAACCATCCAAAGCAACTTGGTAAGCGTGCAGAGGGTGTTCTTTTTAATTACCATTTTACTTGTCTTCTTGATCTCACTGAATAAAATAAAATTAACAATTCACTCTCTGCTATGGTTTAATTAACATGGACCCTAGATTATCCACACATTTAAATTAGGTTCATCTCTTCATCACTTAACTATAGTTGGGCCTTAAGAGAGCAGACGACCTCCTGGCACAATATCCTAGGCATGCTGACTCGGGAGGACTGCCTGCAGGTCAGGTACCAGAACCAAGTTGGGTTTCCAGCTCTAAGCACTCTGCAGCTGCTGCAAGCACTGCAACCTGCTCTAAGCAATTTTGTTTTTAAGAATTGAGGGATGAGGATCTACACAAGAGAATTCTCAAGACCATGCTGAATAAATACATAAACACAGGCTCTAACAGTAAAAGATGTTCACATCTCAAGAGCCCACAAACTGTGTAGCTTAGAATGATGATGTTGGAGAACAGTGATATAGCAGATAAGCAGGAAAATAGAACAGTACCTCACCAGTATAATTTTTTATTTTCTGCCATTCTTTCTTTTTGCTTTCCAAACAGGATTCTTAGCATACATAAGTGTATGACCAGAAATCTGACTCTGATATTTTAGTTACTTCTTGCTTAGCTGTTGTTTGAGCAGAGGAATGGGAAAGCAATGCTGGTGCTTGCTTTCTCAAATTTTCTGTTGTCACTATTTCCTTTACTGGAAATTGCCTGGAGGGCACATTGGAATACCTGGTAGCCAACCAGCAGAGAGACATAAAAGGCAATTTATTTGCAAATAGAAGGAAGAAAGATACACGTTGGAAGTGAAGTGGAAAAAGTGTCTAGGAAAGTGTTTGCAAGAAACACTCAGTATGAGTGAATGAATGAATGAAAACCACTAGAAAAATATAAGGTCATTATGAAACTCATCTGAGGGCACAGATCTGCTAATGAAAAGTACAGATTGTATAATATTAGAAGTCATTATTAATAAAGAAATATTGAAATATCATGCAGAAATTGCTACATGACCTCAAGGGATAAATCAGGCTGATTAAATGAATTCATACAAGGTGCAAAATAATGTAAATGTGAGACATTCGTAGAACTTCTTTTATAACCTCTCAGAAGATCATTTTGAAATTAAAAAGGCAAGTTAGCTAATGCCAGACTCTTTAATCAATGAAACACAGCCACTAAACAAAGCAAATCCTTTCCTAGAATTCAACAGAAAATATTTCTTGACAGAATTATTAGTGCCATTGTAGCAGATATTGGCTGCAGCACTTTTTGAATACCACCTACAGTATTGTCATGAATGTAAAGATTAACTTGGGATATGAAAGGTACTGTGAAAGGCTGTAAGGATGCAGATAAGACTAAATGAGTCTGGACCATTTGATCTGCTATACTGAAGGATGAGAAGGAAAGGCAACTGATGTCTGTCAATAGGTTGATAGACCAAAGTGAAAGACAAGAGCATTTTGAGAGGGAAGATGAAGCTGTCATTAGGACATAGGTAAAATTGTCATGGATAAATGCAATTTTACCACAGGTGGTAAGTTGCAAAATTATACCTAGTGCAGTGTGTAAGCAAGTGTCTTGATACCAGCAGAAAAAGTGATGGTATCAGATGAAGTCCCCAGTGACTGGAAAAAGAGAAATATTGTACTCATATTTAAAAAAGGTAGTAATTAGGACCCTGAAAACTACTAGTGTGTCAGCCTCACTCACTTGTACCTGGGAAGGTGATGGAACAGATCCTCCTAGAGCTGTGCTAAGGCACATAGAAGACAGGGATATGGTTTGAGACAGCCAGCACAGATTCACCAAGAGGAAATCCTGCCTGACCAACCCAGTGGCCTCCTGTGGTGGAGCGATTCCATCAATAGACAAGATGTCATTTATCTGGACTTCTGTGAATCCTTTAACATAACCTACCACAATTTTCTTCTCTCTAAATTGGAGGAGCTGGATTTCATGGGTGTACTGTTTGGTGGATGAGAAGTTGGTTGGATGGAAGATCCAAATGGCAGTCATCAATGGCTCAATGCCCAGGCAGAGATCAGTGACAAGTGGTGTCCCTCAGGGGTCCATACTGGGACCAAGACTTTTTAATATGCAGTGGGATCAAGTGCAACCTCAGCAAGTTTGAAGACAACACCAAACTGAGCATTGTGGCCAACCCAGCTGAGGGACAGGATGCCATTCAGAGGGATCTGGACAAGTTAGAGAAGTGGGCCCCTGTGAACCTCAGGAGGACAAACAAGGACAACTGTGAAGTATTACACCTGGATCAAGGCAACCCTTGGTAACAATACAGGGTAGGGGTTGAAGGGATTGAGAAAAGCCCTGATGAGAAGAACTTGAAGTACTGGTGGGTGAGAAACTGGACATGACCCAGCAATGTATACTTGCAGCCTGTACAACCAGGTCTATCCTGGGCTGCATCCAAACCCTCATGGCCAGCAGGGCAAGGGATAGGATTGTGCCCCTCACCTTCACTCTGGTGAGACCCCACTTGAGGAGCTGCATCCAGCTCTGAAGTCTTCAGCATGGGAAACACATGGACCTGCTGGAGTGGGTCCAGAGGACAACCATAAAAATGATTAGAGGTATGAAACTCCTCTCCTATAAGACTGAGGTACTTTGTTCAGTCTGGAAAAGAGAAGGCTTCAGGGAGGCCTTATTGCTCCGGTATTTAAGGGGCCTTATAAGACAGATGAGGGAAGACAAACATTTTAGCAGGACCTGTTGTGATAGGACAAGGGATAATGTTGTTAAACTAAAAGAGGGCAGATTCAGACTAGAAAAAAGAAAATATTTTTTTTATGATGAGGGTGGTGAAACCTTGAAGGATGTTTCTCAGAGGTGATAGACACTTCACGCCTGAAAACATTCAAGATCAGGCTGGACTGGGCTCTGAACAACCTGATAACTCTGCAAAGAATGACCTGGGGATCCTGGTGGACAGCAAGCTGAGCCAGCATGAGCCAGCAGTGTGCCATTGTAGCCACTAGTGGTGTTCCTCAGGCTCAGTATTGGGGCCAGTCCTGTTTACTGTCTTGATAGATGATATGGATGAGAGGATCAAGCCTACCCTCAGAAAGTTTGCAGACCACACCAAGCTGGGTGGGAGTGTTGATCTGCTGGAGGGCAGGAAGGCTCTGCAGAGGGATCTGGACAGGCTGGATCGTGGGCTGAGGCCAATGGTGTCAGGTTCAACAAGGTCCTGCCTTTGAGTCACAACAACCCCAGGCAGCTCCACAGGCTAGGTGGCTGGAAAGCTGCCCAGAGGAAAAAGGATCTTGGTGACAGCAGCTGAACATGGGCCAGGCTGTGCCCAGGTGGCCAAGAAGGCCAATGGCATCCTGGCCTGGATCAGCAATGGTGTGGCCAGCAGGGCCAGGGCAGGGATTGTCCCCCTGTACTGGGCACTGGTGAGGCTGCATCTTGAGTCCTGTCTCCAGTGCTGGGCTCATCACTACAAGCATGGACACTGAAGTGCTATCTGGGGAAGGGTCTGGAGTAAAAGTCCTGTGAAGAGCAGCTGAGGGAGCTGGGATTGTTTATCCTGAGGAAAAGAAGGCTCAGGAGAGAGCTTATCACTCTCTACAACTGACTGAAAGGAGGTCATGGCCAGGTAGGGGTCAGTCTCCCAGGCAACTGTAAGAGGACAGGAGGACACAGCCTCAAGCTAACCAGGGGAGTAGGACACAAGAAGGAATTTCTTCATGGAAAGAGTTGTTAAGCATTGAAAGGGACTGCCCAGGGACAATGCAGTCACCATCTCTGGAGGAATTTAAGAAACAACTGAACATGGATCTTAGTTCTGGGTTCCTCAGAAGGAGAGAGACATGGAGCTCATGGAGTGGGTCCAGCAAAGGGCTACAAAGATGATGGGGGGTCTGGAGCATCTCTCTTATGAGGAGAGACGGAGAGCTGAGCCTGTTCAGCCTCGAGAAGAGACAACTGAGAGGAAACCCAATCTATGCCTATGGAGCCAGGCTCTTCTCAGTAGTGCCAAGCAATAGGACAAGAGGCAATGAGCAGACACTGGAGCACAGAAGGTTCCACCTGAATATGAGGAAGAACTTCTTTACTGTGCAGGGAAGCAAGCACTAGAGTCTACTTCCCTGAGGATATTCAAGAACCCTCTGGATGCAATGCCGTGCTGTGTACTCTAGCATGACCCTGCTTCAGCAGGGAGGGTGGACCACACAACCCGTTTTGGTACCTTCAAACTTTATCCATTCTGTGATTCTGTGATTTTGAAGACGTCCTTGTTCATTGCAGGGTAATTTAGCTAAATATTTTTTCAAGGCCCTGTCCAACCAAAACCATTCTATGATTCTATGAAAACATAACATGAAATGTGAGACGGAGACAGACATGGGATAGTGAAAGATAGGCATCCATTGAAGGAATGTTGTAAATTCCTTTCGAAAGTGTAGGATGGCAGAATATCATTGAAACATTGAGGAAGGATCTCTGAAGGTCACCAAGGTCAATCACAACTCAAGCATTTGTTACCACAAACACCAGATCAGGCCAGTCACTGCTAACTAAACAATTCCCTCTGCTGAAGGATTGCTGCATTTCTCAGGAAAACAAGAAAACCTTGGTTGTAAGGAAATAAATCATTAATTTTGCCTCTCAAAACATCATTTGCAGTAGTGGAATAGCTCTTCAGTATCAAAGTACAACCTGCATGAGAAACAAATTTCCAGGGATTATCTTCTTTTTCCATATCATGTCACAGTTTGTCAGCTGTATTATTCTGCAGACACCAATGTTGGTCTCAGAGTTTTACAGGACTGAAGACCTAGCGTTCCTGTAAGACAGGCTTCCTAAATTACTGGTTTGCAATCAGTGGCCTAGACACAGGCACAGACTTTTCCAAGAGTTAAGAGGGCAATTTGGTATCATTTTTAGTGTGACTTGGTGCCTCAGTTGCCCCTTTAAAAAGACAAGTTTTATAAAATAAGCCTTTTTAATTCTCCAAATATCAAAAAGGAAGAGGGAAAGAAGAGGGAGAAGTGGGAAGGAAGAGAGGAAAGTGGATAAAAACAATAAAGTACCATGGCAAGGGAATTTTCTCCCCACAAAAGGAATATTTACTGCAGAATACTTGCCTCTTCCTGTTGACTTGCTTCAGCAAGTTCTGAGTTATCTTATATACTGGAGTCTGTCTGACTGTTAGAAAAAGTGTTGGTGAAAGAGAACAAAGGACCAAGTATAAGTTATAATGTCTCATCAGTAGTGAGTATTCTTATTTCAGGAGTCCTTTGAAATCAAGTTCTGAGAGTTCATAAATTGGATTTTCCCAGTTCATTCCTCATGCCTGCAATGCAACTGTCAGTGATGAGTTGAGCCAGGATAAAAAGATTAAGAGAGTTAACACTTGCTCCAAATTTTCCAACCCTAATGCTTAAAATAGCAATCTGTCACTACATACCTAAGCAAAAGTTTTCTTCAGTGGTGTTACAGCTGGGGATGTTGGAGGCAACTGTACATGCTGGACTCAGTCTCTGACAATTAGTGAATTATAGGCAAACTCAGAGCAAGTAGATTTCATTTATTTATCAACTTTTTTGCCCATTAATTCTTGCCAGGAGGAAAGGTTTATAAGAATGTATGAAAACAGTTGCCATGATCTCATGCACCAACGAAGGATCACCCCTGGGCAGGGGATGGCAGCCAAACTATTTAGCTTTGCCCAGTCAAGGTGGGGCTATCCTCCAAAGCCAGTCCAGGAGATGGTCCTTGGGGCTTCAGCAGATATCCTTGTCACAGTGGGCATCTGGGGAACTCCACTCACTAGGTACAGAGGAAGACAAGAACCACTGAGAGGAGACCTGCAGAGCAGGCCAGAGGCCTCCTGCACCGAGATGGAGGCTGCAGTGGAAGTGGGGATTACAGACTAAGCCCAAAGAGGGATCATCTGCAGCAAGCCATTCTGATTTAAACCAAAATTTCCTCAAACCTGAGCTTTATTTCAACATTCTGACAAGAGAAACATTTCTAAAATAGAAAGTTGAAACTCTTGATGGCACTGAAATATTCCAGACTGCAGGCTCACAGGAGGAAAATATATGCTAGAAACTTAATTTTCAGTTACAAAAGTGGATGAACTGAGAAACTTCCAGATAGTCAATGTATTTCTTGAACGCCTCCTTCAATTATTGAAATACCAAACACTCAAACACTGTCATATGAGGGTGCCAAGAAGATGCAGGGAAAGTCACTTTAGTCTGAAATTAGATAAAACATTTACAGAGCTGAATAAAACAGTTTTATTCCTATATGTCTTATAATAGTTTCCACCTACAGCCTTTCATTCCTCAGTTTTGGTTTTCAATATTTAAAGAGAGTATTCCCATGTTGTCTACTACTCACTGTGATGTGGTCTCTTAATTTGCATGAGTAAATCCTGCCTGGAGTCTGTGGCTGACTTTAGCAGCAAACTCATTCTTGTTAAGAGGAGCTTTTTAGTTCAAAGAACTCCACTGATTGCTATAGCGCCTAATTGCCATGGGGAAGGGGTAGAGCCTGGGTGTTGTGGGAGCTGCAGCCAGTACATCAGGCCTTACACTGTTCCAACACAGAAATTACAGGCTGAAACACTTCAAGGAGAAAAAAAGGCACTGAAAGGGAATATTCCATCTTCCATGTTCAGCAGCAACAGTCGCAGCCCACACTGTTCAAGATTCAAGGATATTGGCGAACCTCCTGCAAACTAATTAATATTGCATAAAATGACTAGTCAAGGGCACCCAAATGGCCAGCTTACATTCCAAGCTGCCTGTTTGTGTAGCCAAAATATAATTTGCCTATACTATCAGACTCGATGTGTGTGCAAACTCTGACATATGCAGCACCTAAACTGCACACAAAGCTTTGAAGGTGCAGAGAAAGGAACAGCAAGGGCTGTTGCAGGCAAGCAAGAGCCCAGGGCAAGCCCAGCACAGCACACACCATCATCCATGAGGCACAGTCCCACAGAGGCTGTGCACATCATGTGGAGCCAGGTGTCAGTGACAGGGTCCATCAGCTGTGCCAGACACAGTAGGGAGCTCAGTCAGGAGCAAAAGAGATGATGCCATAGAGAAAACTGAAGGCAAGTCCACAGTGCGGGTCCAAAGACCATCCTGCCAACCAGACCAAAGGCAGGACTGGAGACAAGCTACAATATGTGCCCGGGGTCCATTCAGGAAACACATTACTCAGAAGTATGTCTAAGGCCCATGCAGGAGACAAAGTTGGAAAAATGGACATCCCTAACTCAGTCCAGGCACAGACTGCATTCTCAGGCACAAGCCCAAATGACACTCCCACACCCAGGCACATGAAGCAAGTTCCACGGTGGAGGCTCAGACAAGGTTTCTCTCAGGGTTATTAACATGTGCTTAAATAGAGCCTGCCCCTTCGTTATGCTTATTTGAAACAGCAAAAAGACAACAGGTTTTGCCTTGGTGCATTTTTTTATAGGCAAATGCCTTGTGAACCCTGATATTGGGCTAAAAATGTAATCAAGATTCCTCTAAATTATGAGCCTTACACAGAGGTGTTAAATGGATAGATTTCTTATGTCATCTAGGCAGATTTCTGTGAGCCTGTCAGATCTTTTGTATTTAATTTTGTCTCATTACTTGGGCTCATGTCAGGACATCTGCATCTCTCAGCTCTTTAATGAAGTGCAGTGAAGTAGCCTCCATCTAGGGTTTCTCAAGACATCTCCCATTCCCTTGCTTCAGTGGCATCTTACCAGGGACCATGGCCATGGCCAGTGCAGGACAGGGTCCAATGTGTGGTGCTTCCACTGGGGACACAAGGAGTACAGCACACAGCAGAGCTTTGGGTGCAGAGAAACTCTCAAAAGCAGTATAGCCCCTACCCATGGCAACATATTGTCACTGCCCCTCCAAATTCTAGGACCGAGGGAATTTGTCAGGGCTCAAAGGTCAACAGTGTGAATTACTGTTTTTTTTCACAGGTCCACCATTCCTTTTGCAGTGACTTTCAATTTTGGTAAGATAGCGAGGCAACCCTAGCAGCAAAATGCTCTAATCTTCTCAGTCACGGGCAGCGTTAGACTCTGACAGACACTTGTGCATCACTACAGTCTGTGTTTTATGGATGGTGTTTAACAAGATACTTGCAGCTTCCTAATTACCTTCAGCACATTGCATGCTCCTTCCGATTAGAGCTGTGAGAGCCAGAATTACTGACAGGTTTGTTCACTGCTCTTACCATCAATTTGCAGAGATTATAACCCTGTCAGAAAGATATCATTGGAGATTTAGGGGATTGCTTTCTAGAGTCATTCTGAAATCGCAGTTAATGTGCACAGAGCTTTCCATCATACTCTCCCATCCAAAAAAAACTTCTAAGGTACAGTAAGATCTATACATGCAAAAAAATATTATGAAACATGTTCAATATGTGAGGATAGATAGATTGATATTATACACTTTTACTAATACATATATCTGTTTTGATTCTACAACATTTCCTGTCATTCCCTTCCTCTTGTGAGCGGTATAGAGAAGAATCATCCAGCAGTCTGGGGAAACTTCACACATATATGAGAGTACCAGGCTTGTGGATCTAGCTTATGCTGGCTACAGCAAGGAAAAATCCAGCATTTCTTTCAGAAACAGCCTGTATTTGTTGCACTACATTCCTAGTTATGCAGAAACATGAGCATGACCCATGAATGATGGGCCAGAAGCTCCTTTGATAGCAAGGTTAAACAGCAGGAAATAAGCAACCCAAATACTGGTTTTAGCTAAGCAGGACAGTAGTAACATAATGTAGATGGATAGAATGTAGTAAAATAGCTATTTGTCAGTACAAAAGTTCCATATTGCTGTATCACAAAAGTTTCATACCTTTTGGCATGATTCCCAAGCAGCTCTTTACACCACAGCCAACAGACTTCATCTGACTCCTTAACTAGCTAACCTGCTCTTTTATAATACTCAACCTAATTGGATCTGGCTGTGGCCTGTTAAAGGTAGTAATTAACACAGCTGTGTTCAATTAGGTGTGAGACTATTTTCATCAGTATCTCTATTTTACTACATTCTATCCATCTACAACATAACTGGTATTTAGGTTGATATAATTTTTAATAGTGACTTTCTCTATGGTAATGGGTACCTAGAAGCCTCCTTTATTGAGAAGTTAAAAGCTAAAAATACAAATTAAATAATAGAACAAATTATACACTCAAGTTTTACCAAATAGAAAATCATTACCGTAAAAATGGCCTGGTTTTCTTGCATTTTTCTTGCAAAAAGCTTCACCTCAGAGTTAGGTTTCCATTACAAGAAAAGTGCTGTTGTTGATCTGTTTTAGAACACAATTCTGGCAGCTTCAAGGTATGTTTTATATGAAGGGGTATGAGGTATGAAATAAGAGCAGTATCATTTCTTTTCATAAGCTGACACTCTTTGGATAAAAAAAGTTCAGCTGTAGGTATGTGACTGTCTTGATCTATTGTTCCACCAAGAAAAGGGCAGCTGGCCGCCAAGAAGCAACTGGATTAGAACTGGAATTAATTCCTTAATATCAAACCAGATAAAAGTCTTAAACAGCAAGGTACCTCACATCCTTTGTATGAAAACACAATGCTCACAATTCATTCTAAGAACAATGAATAAGACCAACATTTTGGATTAGAACATATATTCAGGGGGTTAAAGGATGCTCTCGGAAAGAAAGGGCATCAGGACAAGGGAGGAGCTGCTCAAGAAAAGGCTTAAGGTTTGATCTGAGTGGATCTGAAGAGTGACTTCAGGAGAGAATAAGTTTTATCCAAACACCTAGTCTTCTGAGATATGTATTTATTCACTTTTCTGGCTAGAGAGGAGCTATACTTTTAATCTTGCCTTGTTGCCTGCACAGGCAATTTCATTTAATTGGTGTTGTGTTTTCTCTTCAATAGCTGTGCTGCTTTGGGAGGTAGTCTTAGTTTTATGCACATAATTCTCAGCATCACCACCTTCTGAAGTTAACAAGTACACATAGCCTTTTTCTTTATTGCTCTTTTCAGAGTTTTCTTTCATTGTATATTGGTGTTATGTGACAGCTACACCTTTTTTATTGCCCTTTTTGACTTCATATTTTGTCCAAACAAAGTGTTGATGAGGTCTATTACTTTTTTCTTTTGTGTACTGAATTTTGACTATGTGTGTGATAAAGCTTTGGGTGTTTTAATTTGAAGTGGGTAAGTATACATAGTTTCTGTTGAAGTTAGTGAAAACCTCTGAGGTGATGAGGGCAACCTGCAGCTTGATCTCCCACGGAGCTACTGATAGTAAAAATGAGCATTTTAATTACTTCTGGTTTTCCTGCCCCTGCATGTTTCCGTATCAAATTAATTCACATACAGAAGATAGCATTATCAGGTGTTAATTATTGGAAGAGTAGCACAGAGACAATCAGGCAGACTTGAAAGGGCAAACAGTCACATGCATACACAAATAACTTTGAAATAGAGACATATATTTCTATTATTGACTTAATGGTCATGTTTGAACCATGGTATGTGTTTAACATGCACATCTTAGAAAGTATGAAAAAAACAAGCTTGTGATTTTAAGAAAACAAACTTTCAAAATCTTCATTGCAAGAGAATGTTGTTGAACTGTAAATGTTCTTCCTATCAGATATCTCAAAGGAATAGTTTGAGTTGTCTGATTTCTAAAACATGAATTAGGAGAAAAAGCACCCAGTGCTCTTTTTTTAGTCTCCCAGTCTTTCCCTCCATGCATACTACAGATCTTAAGCTTTAAACAGGTCATATGTTATTCAGTGTCCATAAATATTTATCCTGTTTTTTCTTGAGGTTTCTAAATGAATTCGTAATCCTAAAGTCCATACCTATAAATAATGAGTGAATCTAGGTTCATCCAGTCCAGTTTGCTTCTGTCTTTGAATAAAATTTACACATTATTGTACAAAACAACATTATATTTATTAGAATTAAGCAAGATGATTAAACATATAAATCATCCCTCGAGTTCTAATCAGATACCTTCTCTTCAAAATGCATGTTTTTATGACTCATCTTCAAGTCTTAAGTGAACAACACGCACAACATTGAGTTTCTGAAATTCTTTGTGCTCCTGCAGCTAATGGAAACTCAAGTATTATCTGCTATGCATAAAAATGTGAATAAATTGCCACAGCTCAACCTCTTCTCACTAGGTTTGGGTAATTACTTTCCCAATAAGTCACTATAAGGCACTGCCAAAGAAAACTGTATTACATATTATTTATAGGCATAATAAGTACACATGAGGCTTTGCTGTAGATGGAAAATGGAAGTCAAATACAATAAGACTTTCCCTTCGATTTAAGGATAAAGCTTGTATAATACAGTGTCTCTAATAACGGGACAGAATAAGAAAGTATAGTGTTTAGTGATAATGGGTTTCTTTATGAAACAGATGGATTTTCATGAGTGTTTTTGATGGAACAGCAGGCTGTTTTACATGACAGGAAGCCTCAGCCACAAGAAAGTAATAAGTGAAGCAGTTAAAGGCTCATAAAAGGTTTAATGCAAGGCTATGTGAAGTAAAAAGTAGTGTCACGGGTTTACCAATGATCAGAATGGGCTCAAAAAAGCAAATAAAAGGGAGTGAAGAGGAAGCAGGAGACCTTATGCCGTCCAGCCATGTCTACATAGAGAGACAGGTCCTTTGATGATTTCTCAGTGGCATAATGAAAACACAACGTTGTTACAATAAAAACTTTATTTCAACATGGACCCCCTGCAGAGGGGTCATTTCACAAAACTGATATCCAAGATTTTCTGCAGGTCAGGTCTATCAACATGAAGAATACTCTTCATTAAGTAATATTTTAAAAAGGACAGAAAAAAATTACTGCAGTATGTGCTGGTTTGAATGTAAACTGGCTGGGAAAAGTGAACCCCACTCAATTACCTTAAAAGACATTTCAGGTCAGAGTTACAGTTTAATAGAAAGATTACGGTAAACGCAATGATGCACAGAAAACTGGCTTAAACAAACCTGGCAGCATGTTGGTCAATGATAGTCATAGTTCTGTCAGGTGGTGGTTGCAGGCCTGTGGAAGTGATGGTCACAGTCTTGTCAAAAGCAG
>VYZP01008963.1:1099-16937 GCA_013400635.1 Hypocryptadius cinnamomeus
GGAGCTGCATCCCATCCTGGAGGGTCCATCCCATCCTGGAGCTGCATCCCATCCTGGAGGGTCCATCCCATCCTGGAGCTGCATCCCATCCTGGAGGGTCCATCCCATCCTGGAGCTGCATCCCATCCTGGAGGGTCCATCCCATCCTGGAGCTGCATCCCATCCTGGAGGGTCCATCCCATCCTGGAGCTGCATCCCATCCTGGAGGGTCCATCCCATCCTGGAGCTGCATCCCATCCTGGAGGGTCCATCCCATCCTGGAGCTGCATCCCATCCTGGAGGGTCCATCCCATCCTGGAGCTGCATCCCATCCTGGAGGGTCCATCCCATCCTGGAGCTGCATCCCATCCTGGAGGGTCCATCCCATCCTGGAGCTGCATCCCATCCTGGAGGGTCCATCCCATCCTGGAGCTGCATCCCATCCTGGAGGGTCCATCCCATCCTGGAGCTGCATCCCATCCTGGAGGGTCCATCCCATCCTGGAGCTGCATCCCATCCTGGAGGGTCCATCCCATCCTGGAGCTGCATCCCATCCTGGAGGGTCCATCCCATCCTGGAGCTGCATCCCATCCTGGAGGGTCCATCCCATCCTGGAGCTGCATCCCATCCTGGAGGGTCCATCCCATCCTGGAGCTGCATCCCATCCTGGAGGGTCCATCCTGTCCCGGAGGGTCTGTCCCATCCTGGAGGGTCCATCCCATCCTGGAGGGTCTGTCCCATCCTGGAGGGTCCATCCCACCCCAGAGGGTCCATCCTGGAGGGTCCATCCCAGCCCAGAGGGTCCATCCCAGCCCGGAGGGTCCATCCCAGCCCGGAGGGTCCACCCTGGAGGGAGCAGCTCTCCGTGTCCCCTGTACAATGAGTAACCACAGCTTGTTGTTCTGAGCTTGCCGCGCTGCCGAGCCCCCGTCCCCGTGGCGCCCAGCGATGTCACCCCCGAGCCGCTCGTTGCCGTCCAGCAGTCAGGAGTTGTCCGGTTTTTCCCGGTTTTTCCCGGTTTTTCCCGGTGGTTTTTCCCGGTTTGCCATGGGCCTTTCCCTCTCCAGAGCCCTTTTTGCCCCAGGTGGGGCCTCGTCCCTGTCCCTGTGCACCAGAGAAGGGCTTTGGGCAGCTCAGCAGGGCCAGGAGGGGCCCTGTCCCCTCTTGGGAAGCAAATCCCCGCATTGCCACCTTGCCCTGGAGCTGGCACTCTGCTTCGTGACACTGTCATCCCTCCAGGTGCCCTGCTTGTCCCCAGGTGTGTCCCCAACCTCGTGTCCCTCCCTCCTGCCCCAGCAATCCTGGCAAAGCGGAGCCGCCGCCGGCCGCCAGGCCCAGAAATCCACTTTAAACACTATTTTTTTCCAAGCTTTTTATGGTTTTGTTTTGTTTTTTAAATATATATGTAATATATATCTGTTTCTATATATGGCTACATATATAGAGAGCATTTCTGAGCACACATGAAAGTTCTATAATTCATTACTTGATTAGACAGAGGATCAGAACATCTTAAAGCAGCTAAAAAAAATAGAGACTAACCTGCATAATCCTAATTTTTACTTTGTGAGAGATTCCTGGGCAACAGGAAGGGCATTTCCATAGCAATGCCAGGCTTGTAGAATCATGATTTTTTAAATTTTTTATTCTTATTCATTACTTATTCTGTTACTTATTTATGATTTTTTTTCAGTTGTTGTTGTTGTCATTTATTTTTTTTAAATTTTATTTAAATGTTTGGATATTAGGAAAGTAGCTCAACTACATACAGCCAATGGAAGCACTCTACATAATATTTGTACATTTTTTTTGTGGTTTTATTCCAGAAATATATTATATATATTATTATATATGTAGGTATTTTTAAACTAACTGGAATTTTAAACAGATGTTACGCAGGAATAAGGAAGCCTAAGGCAGGTTTAGATATTTTCCTTTGGAATAGGCAAAATAGGGTGGTTGGAACTTAAAAATTCCTTCATTCACCCGGGGGAAAAAAAAAAATCTCTTGCTCCACAATGACCAGGACTGAATCCTCCAAAATTCTGTTTAATTAAACAGAGAATCAATTATTTCTGATGGTCCTTGTGAATATTTTGTGCTGCAAATTTAAAAAAAAAAAATCCCATCCAGATTCCTCAGGCTGGGAATTGGGGGTTTCGCTGTGGCTGGAGGGAAGGTGATTGGTGATTCCCAGATTTCTGGGAATGAATGGATTTAAAGGGCACTGCTGGAACATCCTCATTCCACTGGCATCTGCACAGGGAAAGGCAGGAATTCATCAGGAATTAACAGGATTTGGAGTCATTAACTAATTAACTGATGAACTCACCCAGTGGGTGAGCTGCTCCTGGAGAGGGAGGCGCCTCCAGCCTGGGCTGGGAGCAGCCACGGCTTCCAGTCCCTAAAATCCCCTCCCAGTTCCCAGTTCCCAGCAGCTGGGGTTTGTTCACCCAGCTCAGGTTTGTTCACCCCTCCTGCCCCATCTGGATTTTCCTTCTGCCTCCAGCCCAAGGAATTCCCAATCCCACTTCCCAATCCTGGCACTCCCAACCCCAAAGCTTCTCCTCTTAGGGAACGGCCCTGGGCTGCTCTTAACGAGTTCCCCCGCAGTTAATGAGAGTCCCCCTGCAATTAACGACTCCTCTCTGCTCTCCTGAGTTCTCCTAATGAGTTATACCAAGTTTCTGTGTGCTTCCAGAAATCCCTGGGCTGCCCTGCTGGGATTCCTGCCTGCTCTGCTGAGCAGGAGCAGGGTCAGGATCTCCCCAGCCCCGGGCATCCCCTCACCTTCTGTGCCATTTGTTGACCATTTGCACTAAAAATGTGGAATTTTTTCTTGGCTTTCCTGTGTCTTTTTTATTTCTTTGTTGGTTTTTTTTGTTGTTGTTGTTTTAATTTTATCCTTCTCCACGCCCTCCAGAGGTTTCCCTGCATCTCTTGGGAATGTTTGGGGATTTTTTGGCAGGGTTTGAGCTTGGTAGGACACGTCCACTCCTGGTGGCTGCTTCTTTCAGATCCCTCACGCTTTTCCAGTTTAAGGAGGAGATAAAAGGCAGCTCAAACAGGAGGAAACCTGCAAAAAACCAGGAGGAATTCGGGCCCAGGTGACTCAGAGCCCTTTGCTGAAGGTGCAGTGAGAGCTTTGTGCAGCTCCCTGTGGGAATTGTGTTGCTCTCCCGCTGGAATGACTCCGTGCATGTGCAGTCCTTGTCTGTGCTGTGTTTAACACCAGAGCCGCTGCAGAGGGAGGCACCGGCAGGAGCTGGGGTTGCTCACGGGAGGGAGGCTCAGGCAGGGAGCTCCTGCCCGGATTTTTAACTCCGTGTGTAAATAAGAGCTCTTTGTTTCTTAGATTTGTAAGTAGACCTTGAAAATCGCCTTAATTTCAAACTAACACACCTTGGATGCAACTGTCACAGTTAGGGACCCTCCAGCTGGGAGAAATCCAGGTTTAATCCCTCGGGAGAGGGAAGGAGCAGGGGTGTCCCCGTGGGAATGCTGGGTGTGGCAGGATGGGCTCCAGCTCTGGACAGGGAGAGGCTGCTTCTCACCCCGACCCTGTGAGATCCAGGGATTCCAGCAGCTCCTGCCTTTCCCTTCCCCCAGGGGAACCTTTCATGTGGGAGCTGCCCCAGAGCATTCCCCCTTTCTCACTCCTTCAAATTCCATTTTTGTGGCATCAGGCTGATCTGGAAGCAAACCCAGAGGAAAGCGTGGAGCGGATCCCAAGTGTTCCCAGAACAGATAATCTGCTTTTATTCCAAATGTAACAGCCCTGTGCTCATTTCAGTGTGTGGGGCTCCCTCCCCACAGGTGGGAGCAGGAAGGGAAAACCATCACTTAGCAAAAAAAAAAAAAAAAAAAAAAAACAAGGAGAAAATGGTGTTAATTGCTATTATTGCTAAGTTTGATTTCCGTGGTGGTGAAGCTGTCTGGTGTCTCCAGGGGTGACTGTCCCGCCCTCCCTCCTGATCCCCCCCTCCCTCCGTGTTTTTCTATCTCCATAAGGAATTAACCCCGAATTCCCAAGCTAGACTGTTGCATTTGCCAATACAATGGGGAAGAGCAGGAATAAACCCTCGGTGCATCCAAAACTGTGATTTTTTCCAGCAGCCAGCCCAGCCCTGGCGCTGGGGGGGCTGGGGGAGGCTCCTTTCCCTGTACATAGATTCCCCCTCTGGGCGTGCGTGACCCAGCCCGGCTCCCACGGCTTCTGCATGGCAGGGAGCGCTTGCCAGCCCCCCCTGTGCCCCCACACACGGCCTGGGCTGGGCTCTGCCCCCCCTGAGCTGATTTTGCATTTTCCAGAGGGGAAAACTTTTCCAGAAGCGGCTGCGAATCGCCTCGGGAGCCGTCGGGTCCGTGCGCGTTTCGCGGCCTCCGCGGAGGTTTCGTGGATTATTTGGTGAATTCGTTTTTAGGAGCGCTCATGGGTGAACCTTCAGCTCAGAGGGAGGTTGGGTTTGATGGTCCTGGAGGTCTTTTCCAGCCTTGATTTGGTTGTTCCTTCCCAACCTTGATTCCAGAATTCTTTTCCAGCCTTGATTTGGTTTTTCTTCTCCCACCTTGATTTGGTCGTTCTTTTCCAACCCTAATTTGGTGATTCTTTTCCAAACTTGATTCAGGTTCTTTTCCAGCTTTGATTCGGTGATTCTTTTCCAACCCTGATTCAGTGGCTCTTTCCCAACCTCAATTCCATGATTCCAAGAGCAAAAGCTGCCCTGAGTTTATCTAAAAGCAGTTTACCTAAATTTCCCTCAAAAACCAACCCTTGGACCTAAAACCTTGGATTTCTGCCAAAACAACAATTAAGGCTTGAGCTTAATTTCCTTAATTCCCTTAAGGAAAGACCCTGGAAACCCCCTCTGGACAGGAAGGAAGCAGGAAGGCCCCTCCTCCCCCCGCAGATCCCGACCTTGGCTGTTTTTTTCGGGAGAAACCCCAAAACCAGCGCGTTTATTCCTCGGAGCAACGGCCCCCCCGTCACTGTGATGGCAATGTGAAAGCGCAGGTAGCCTTTGTTACGTGTGTCTGTCCTTTTTAAAAAACAACCAGGAAAAAGAAAAAAACCCCAAAAAACCTCCCTCCCTCTTAGAATTAAACTTTGTAGTGTTCCTGTTCTTTGTATTTTGAGTTGCATCTTATTTATACGGCGCAGTGTAGGCATGGATTGCATGTCGGTTTTCTATGCGGGCACCACGACATTCTGACTGTGTATTATAAATCATTTTTACCTTTTTAAACAGGGAAAAAAAAAAAAAAACTAAACAAAAAAACCACCAACAACACAACAGAATCATTGTGTGGAATTTCTATACTGCAAAGCCAAACACTACATGGAGTCCTCTCTTGGTTTGTGTTATTTATTTTCCGAGGCGGTTGGGGCGGGCGGGGGGCGGGCAGAGCCGTGTGTGCGTTGCCTTATGTGGGCTTGACCAATTTTATCAAAATAAAGGCCTGAAGGGGTAAAATCCGCTGGCTCTTGTCTTCAGGGGGTGGAGGGGTGGGATGGGAAAAGCGTGGAAAAAGGGAGAGAATCCTGTGGAAAAAAGGGAGAAGCTTTAATTGTTGTTCCAGCAAGAAGCAGGCAGGGCAGGGCTGGGGAGAGGGAGATTCTTGAGGAAAAGGTGCCTCCATGCATTGGCATTTCCAAGAAAATTCCCATTCCAGCACTGGGCTCTCTCTGAGCTCAGCCCTGGAGGGTTCCTCCCTTCCACATCTACAAGGGAAAAGCTTCGGAAGAGTGAAGAGAACACAGACAGGACCAAGGAGAAATCTAGAATTTATTATCCAGCATTCCAAGTGCTTATTTTCCAACATTCCAGAACAAAGATACTCTCCTTAAAGTGCTTTTTCATTTATTAAAATGAGCAACTTGTACCGAGGCTGCTCCACGTGTCCCTCTCAGACTCGTGCTGAGTTTGCTTTGCAGCAGGTCTTGAAAAGGAAAACATTCACACTCAGGAGCCTTGCAGCAGGGAGAAGATTCCTGGGACTCATCCACGCCAAACGAACTCCAACCATCCCAGCTGCTGCAGGGAGCTCCCAGCACGGCCCTGAGCTGGGGCTTGCAGCAGCTCAGGCTTCTGGTCACACTCCCTGTCTCCACCTCTGCCCTTCCCAGAGGATTTGTGTAACATTTTCAGGGATTTGCTGCTGGGGAAGGGGAGCTGGAGGCTGCGAGGGCGCGGTGGGAGGTGCTGACAGCTCTTGGGGCAGGATTCCAGAGCGGGAGCGGGGCGGGCGAGCACGGGGCGGGAGCAGGACGGGCTGCAGGGACGCTCCCGGGGATTAGTCCTGCTGGAACCGGAACGTCTCGTAGTCCTCTGGGATGGTGTCTGAGCGTTAAAGCAAAGAGAGATCAGGGGCAGGAACAGCAGGGGAAAACAGACTCGGGTCCTGTTTGCTGCCCCGTTCCCGTGGCTGTGCAGGTGTCCACGACTGGAAAACGGAGGAGAATTCCCAGTCTGCCTTTCCAAACTCACCGTTGCAGCGGTAGCGGAGGTTGGACCAGATGATGTTCTCCTGGGAGAAGCAGAAGACCCCGAGGCGTCCCCCTCTCATGGTGGTGTCCAGGACAACTCCAGTGTCTGCCACGACCTCGGGGCCCTCGTAGAACCGAGCCCTGGAGGGGAACAAGGCAGGGAGTGGCAGGAGCTGCCCCGGCCTCAGGGCTGCTCCATCCCTGGGAGTGCCCAGGGAGGGGTCCCTGCCCATGGCTGAGCTCCCCTCCAGAACCGTTCTGGGGCTGCCTGGGGCTGATTTTCCTGGTGGGAATGGTCCTGCCCTGAGCCTCACCTGATGTAGCCGACCTGGGGCCGGTGCTGCAGGAACCAGCGGTAGGAGGTCTTGTCCTTCCAGCCCGAATTCCGGGGGTCCTTCCAGAGCAGCTTCACCTGGTCCGTGGTGTCTCCCGTGTGCCACAGGGAATTCCGCAGGTACTCCCCAGGGCCCGTTTTGGATTTCACTGCCTGGGACAGAGGAGAGCCTGGTCAATGTGTGCACAAAGGATTCAACACAGCTGCTTATCCCAAGGCAAAAACCCAGCAGGGAATTCCTTCTGCAGGGTTCCTTTACCTTCAGCTGAATGCCAGGCTCTGCCACTGCCCGGAAGGGGTTTGCCTGCCAGTAGGTCTGCTCCATCTGCTTCCACATCACCACGTAGAAGCTGGAGCTGTCCTGGTAGCCGAAGATGAACCCGGCGTAGTCGTCGTCCGTGGCCGTGTTGACGTGGAAGGTGCCCTCAAAGTCCACCCCGTTAAAGGCTGTGTACCCTGTCAGGGGCAGCAGAACAGAGCCAGGATTCAGCTGGGGAGGTGGATTTTGCCAGGGGGAATCTGGACTCTGTGCACTACAGGAAGCAGTGGATGGAGTCATTAAGCAGTGGCTGATCAAAGCTGCAGCGAGTGATGATTTCCCAAAGGGAGAAGGGGAATTTCTCACCTACAGCCAGGCCGGGGTCGCTGTTCATGGTCTGGACAATCTCCATGCCCTGAGAAAGAGGAATTGTGACTCTTTAGTGCAACTCCAGACACACCAAACTCCCTCTTGTGCTGCTCCAGGGCTGTGACTCGGGGATGTGGGCACTGCAGAACCACAGAGCCTTTTAGGGAAAACCCTCCAGGACTGTTCCCAGCTGGAGCTCTCCCTACCTGGTTGAGGACGATCCAGTTGGGGTCAATCTGAGCGTCCCCCTCGGGGTCCAGCACCACGGTCTGGAAGGCCCTGAAGTCCGTGAGCGTCACCTCGGCGTTCTCGGGGCAGACGTCGATCCTGTCGATCACCATGTCCCTGTCGAAGTCATCCTCACACAGGTTCCCCACGCCGTCCCCTGGGCACGAGGAGGAGGAGGAGGAGGAAGGAGCCTGGAGCAGCAGCTCCTGCCCTGGGTTTGCTCAGCCTCAGGCAGCACCAGGGGCAGCTGAGGGCACCGAGGGACTGGGACGCCCCGAGGAGCTGCAGAGAAACCTGGAGGCTTCTCCTGCTGGCAGAGAAACCCCTCAAAGCCCAGACACTTCTGGGAGAGAGAGCCTGACCCCAAACATGACCCCAAGCATGATCCCAAACTTGATCCTAAACCTGATCCCAAACATGGCCCCAAACCTGGCACTGTGAGCATCTGCCGTGTCCCAGGCCTGGCACGAGTCAGTGCCAATAAAACCCAAACTCCTGCAGATCCCAGAGCCTGGAGCGACCCCAGGAGCCCCCAAAGGACCCGTCCCTCCCTCACCATCCGCGTCCTCCTGGCCGGGGTTGGGGACCAGCCTGCAGTTGTCGGGGCCGGGGGGTCTGAAGTCGGGGATGCCATCATCATCATCATCCTCGTCACACTCGTCCCCGAGCCCGTCACCGTCCGTGTCCACCTGGGAGCTGTTGGGCACTGTGGGGCAGTTGTCCCGCGAGTCCTGGTGCCCGTCCCCGTCGCTGGGGGAGAAGGGACAGGGACACGTCACCCACGGGAAGCTCCCCCAGGGCTGGGAGCCACGGCTGGGTCGGTGATTTCAGCCTTAAAGGTGACACCAGGAACGGGTCAGGAATGTCCCTGCTGAGAACAGACAGCTCTGGGAGGGCTCAGTCATTATGATATTTTTATGAAAAATCCTTTTGTTGGGATTTTTCTCCTGAGAAGCCTCAGAGGAAAAGAAAAACAATAATTATCTGCTGCTGTGGAATGCAACAGGTGCATCTTTGATTGGTCCATGTGAATTGTTTTTACTTGATGGCCAATGACAGCCACCTGTGTCGAGGCTGTGAGCAGTCACAAGATTTTGTTACTCATTCCTTTGCTTTCCTTTCCAGCCTTCTGATGGATCCTTTCTCTCTATTCTTTTTAGTATAGCATTTTAATATAATATGATATCATAATATAATAAATCAGCCTTCTGAAACATGGAGTCAAGATTCTCATCTCTTCCCTCATCCTGGGACCCTTTAACACAACCATAGTGTTCCTTCCTTCCAGTGGTCACTTTCTGTGAGGTCTGAAGAAAATTCCACCTCTAAACCTCAATTTTTTATACCAGGTTTTCACAGCCTTTTGGTGCCTTCAGCCCCAGGATTTCATGCAAATAAATAGAATTTTTAATTTCCGTAGCTCACCTGTCCTGGTTGGTGTCACAGACATCTCCCACCAGATCGTGGTCAGTGTCTTTCTAGAAAAATAAAGGCAGAATAATTTAAATTTTCCAGAGGAAAAGGCAAGGAAGAGAACAGAGAGCTGCCAACAGCAGGAGAGTTTCTGTGGGACTTTTTGGGGGGATTCTGAGGAATTCCAGCAGTGGGACAGGGTAGGAAGGGAGAGCCCAGAGTGCCAAACTTCCCCCTGACTGATATCTGCTCCAGAGGGAATTTCCTTTGTACCACAGGAGGGTGGCAGCTGGAATTGTCACCTGGGGTGACAGGAGCGGCCCTGCAGGCTCAGACTGGGGGGCTGTACCTGGTCGGGGTTGCTGAGGGTGGGGCAGCTGTCACAGGCGTCCCCCACGCCGTCCCCGTCCCCGTCCCTCTGGTCAGGGTTGGGCACTCTCCTGCAGTTGTCCACGGTGTTTTTGATCCCTGGAAAACGGGGGAGAGCGGATCCACAAAAATCCAGGGGGGTGAATTCATGGCTGAAGCAAGGATTTCAGGATTTGGGGGTGGTGTTTGCTGGGATTCCTGGCTGCTGGGAGCAGCTTTTGTGCAAACTGTGATCAGCTCAGTCTCCAAAGCCAGCCAGGTTTGTGTCCACCCCAGGGGACAGCCCTGACTCCCCCAGCCTCGAGCCAGGAGCTGCTGGCAGCTCGGATATTCCCAAATCTCCCCCTTAAAATGCAGCACGAGGCAGTCAGGACGAGGCTGGGTGTGACCGTGGGCAATAAAACTGAAAATAAACCAAAGGTTGAGAGGAGCAGCCTGGGAGAGGCTGAGCTCAGGGACACGGGGACCGCCCCGTCGGTCACCCAGGCACTGAGCTGGGGTGACCCCAGCAGGAGCCAGCCTGGGACGGGCCTGGGCTCACCGTCCCCGTCCATGTCATCGTCGCACTCGTCGCCCCTGCCGTCGCCATCGATGTCCTTCTGGTCGTTGTTCTTCACCTGCCGGCAGTTGTCACACGCGTCCCCAAAGTTGTCCTTGTCGGCGTTGCGCTGGTCCGCGTTCCTCGTGTACACACAGTTGTCCTGCAGGGACAGGGGACACGGGCTGGGGACACCAGCACCTCCTCGGGGTGTCCCCAGCCAGGAGTCACTAAGGACAGGCTCCCCAGCTCCCAGCCCTGCTGGGCTCTCAGCCTGGTTTGAGATCCTCAGAGCCCCCAGAGCGAGGCCACACTGGGACCCCTGAACTCCCACTGGGACCCCTGAACTCCCACTGGGACCCATAAAATCACACTGGGACCCCTGAACTCACACTGGGACCTGTAAAATCACACTGGGACCCCTGAACTCCCACTGGGATCCCTGAACTCCCACTGGGACCCCTAAAATCACACTGGCATCTCTGAACTCCCACTAGGACCTCTGAATTCCTAGTGGGACCCCTGAAATCACACTGGGACCTCTGAACTCACACTGGGACCCCTGAATTCACACTGGCACCCCTACATTCCCACTGGGACCCCTGAAATCACACTGACATCTCCGAACTCCCACTAGGACCTCTGAATTCCTACTGGGACCCCTGAATTCCCACTGGGATCCCCGAATTCCCACTGGCACCCCTGGATTCCCCCTGCAGGTGCCGCTGCCCTGCAGGAGCCCGGCGGGGGCAGCAGAACCCGAACCTCAGCGTTTGGGATCCCGTCTCCGTCGGCGTCGTCGTCGCAGGCGTCTCCGATGCCGTCCCTGTCCGCGTCCTCCTGGCCGGAGTTGGGCACGGTCACGCAGTTATCCTGCCAGGACAGACACACGGGGACGTGGGACGGCAGCCAGCCTGAGCTCCGGAGCTCTCAGCAGCACCCAGGGCCTGTCCTGGGGGGAAATCGGGATGAAATTCCCGGATTTCCTCCCTCACCTTGCGGCATTTCTTGTCGGAGCAGCGCTGCTTCTCGTCGGGGACGCCGTCGATGTCCGTGTCCTTCCCGCACACGTAGCCGTTCCCTGCCCACCCCACGAGGCACTGGAACGCGGCAGACACACAAAGTCAGCCCCCCGAGGGTCTCCGAAATCCCAGGATTTACAAGAGAAACGGCACGAAACGCTGCAGATCCCGGGGTGTGAAACCCTACAGGGAAATAGCGCCCGGGAGAAACTGGATCCGACCCTCTGCTTGCTGCTGGGCCGTGAGCAGGAGCAGCAGAGCCCGGCTTTGAGCAGGAGCAGCAGAGCCCGGCTTTGAGCAGGATCAGCAGAGCCCGGCTTTGAGCAGGATCAGCAGAGCCCGGCTTTGAGGAGGAGCAGCAGAGCCCGGCTTTGAGGAGGAGCAGCAGAGCCCGGCTTTGAGGATGCTGAGTGGATCCTCCCTGCTCAGCTCCAGGGAATTCCGTACCCCACAGATTCGCAGCGCTTCGGGGAAAATCAAAACCCCAAAAAGCGGGAGCGGGTCGGAGGCACCGGGAGCAGCGCAGGGAGGAGCTCAGGGACAGGGACGAGCAGGGATGGCTCGGGAAGGGCGCTCTCCAGGAGAGGGCAGTGGCAGACCCGGGAGAGGAGCGCGGGACGAGGGAACGAGGAGCGAGCAGACCGACCCCAATCGCAGGGAGCTGGGATCACACCGGACCCCAGTGCCGGGGAGTTTGGGATCACACCGGACCCCAGTCCCGGGGAGTTTGGGATCACATCGGACCCCAATCGCAGGGGTGGTTGGATCAGACCCCAGTTGTGGGGGAATCACAGCAGACCCCAATTGCTGGGGGGCTGGACCAGACCCAAATCCCGGGCTGGGGGTCGGACCAGACCCACAGGAGTGTGGGACCCAACCCTGACCTCGGGAGGGCGGGACCAGACCCCATCCGCAGGGAAACTGGGATTAAACCCAGATCGCAGGAGGGTGGGACCAGACCCCAACCAGCCTCGGGAGAGTGGGACCAGACCCCAGTCTCGGCGGAGACTGGAACCTGACCCCAAACCCAGGAGGGTCAGACCAGACCTTTCCATCCCACGGGATCAGAGCAGACCCCAGTCCCGGGAGGGTGGGACCAGACCCCAATCTCGACAGGGTGGGACCATCCCCGATGCCAGGGTGGCAGCAGTGGCCCGGACCTGGCAGGACAGCGAGCCGTCCCTCTCCACGATGCACTCGGCTTTCTCGTGGCACGGGCTGATCTCGCCGTTGGGGCAGCGCCGTGCCCCGGTCGCCGTCTGGCTCCTGCAGCCGCTGATCTGATCGCCCACAAAGCCCGGCTTGCAGGCCCCGCATTTGTAGGATCCCTGCGGGGAGAGCGGGGACGAGGAACTCGAATCCCGGTAAATCCCCGCTGCAGCCCTTCCTCGGGACACCTCCCCCTGCCCCGGCTCTGGCCTGGGACACTCCCAGGGATCCAGGGGCAGCCACAGCTGCTCTGGGAATTCCATCCCATTCCCTCCCCACCCTCCCAGCCAGGAATCCCTTCCCAATATCCCACCCAAATCTCCCTTTTCCCAGTTTAAATCCATTCCCCGTGTCCTGCTCCTCCATCCCTTGTCCCCAGTCCCTCTCCAGCTCTCCTGGAGCCCTTCAGGCCCTGGAAGGGCTCTGAGCTCTCCCTGGAGCCTTCTCCTCTCCAGTGAACCCCCCCAGCTCTCCCAGAGCTCATGGGGGGCTCCAGCCCTTGGATCCTCCCCATATCCCCGAGGATTTACCCGAGTGTTGATGCAGATGGAGTTTGGGACACAATTCCTGGCAGCTCCGGTCTCACACTCGTTGATGTCGGTGCAGACCTGCCCGGGGAGAACAGGACCCGCCTTTACCTCCCCTCCACCCCAAATCCCAGCACTGGGGTGGGGCCAGGTGCAGAAGCAGAGCCCTGGCACACCTCACTAGCCCAGGACTAGTAAGTTTTCCTGCTGACAAGCTTGAGGCAGATCCCAGCAGGGTTCCAAGCCCCTCTCCAGAGCCAGCAGAGATTCCAGCCTGGGAGCAGAGCTGAGCTGCTGGAATATCCTCACTGTGGAAGGGGCTCCATGGATTTGGAAGCTCAGTGGCTGCATCCCACGACCAGCCCCAAATTCCCAGAGCCACATGTGGGACAATTACCCCTAAAAACCCCAATCAGCACAGGCTGTTGGGATTTTTAATCTGCCTGGAGCTGTCAGAGAAGCCAGGAGGGGGTGGCAGCAGCTGCAGGAACTCTTCTGTGTCCCAGCAGGAAGGATTCCCATCCAATTCCCATTCCCATTTTTATTCCCATTCCCACCCCCGGGATGGCCCCACAGCCGGGACACCTTCCACTTGCTCTGCCCAGCCCCAGTTTGGCACAGGGGAGGTGGCTCTGGGGCCCAGGTGCCAGGACATCCTGGGCACTCTCCTCTCCCTGCATTCCCACCAATACACGGAATCACAGAATCCCAAAACGGTTTGGGTTGGGAGGGACCTTTAATCATCCCACCCCCAGGGACACCTTCCACTATCCCAGGCTGCTCCAGGCTGGCCTGGGACACTTCCAGGGCTGGGAATTCCCTCCCAGCCCCTCCCCACCCTCCCTTCCACCAGTCAGGAATCCCTTCCATCCTTAGCAACCATCACCTCGCGTTCCCCTCCCGTTTCTTCACATTCCTTTGACTCCCAGCTGCAGAGGGGAGAGAATTCCCAGCTTCTGAGGGACACAGAACATTCCAGGCCCTCACCTGTTTGTTGGCCCTGGCAAAGGCCAGTCCCACCCCTTCCAGCAGCTGCCCGGTGAAGCCGGGCGGGCAGGGGTCGCAGCGGAAGCCGGGGTTGGTGTTAATGCACTGGACTTTCGGGAAGCAGGGGTTGGCATTGCACTGAAACAAGAGAGAGGGTGCCCAGGGCTGTGTGTGCCAGGGGGCAGCTCCAGCCCTGGGGCATGTCCAGCTCTTGGTGTTTTAGTTTGAAGGGAGATAAAACAGCAGAGAAGTTCCTCAGAGGGTTTCCCCAGCCCGGGTGTCCCCCTGGGTTGCAAGAGAACAAAGGCACTTTGAGCTCTGATTGTCCTCAGGTGACACCAGAGCCCGGGCAGGGAGCTGCTCTTGCTTCACCTTTTCCTTCCTGGAATGCTCAGAGCCCAGGGGACTGGACAATTCCTCACCCCGGCCTTGAAACACAACTCGAGTTGTTTGTTCACCACTCTTTCCAAAATTGCTCCGAATGCTTTGCTTCCTCCAACACTTCATTATTTTCCCTGGATTTTATGCTCTGTGCTGGCAGATGCATCACAGGAATACAGTGGATCCCATATTTTGGACTGACAATCCCAAAATCTCCCATGGAACCTTCAGCAGGTTTTTAAATTGAAATGCAATTGAGGCTCTGCAAGAGTGGGATAATCAAGTTCATGGTTTGGGAAGCACAGAGCTCAGGAGCCCTACAAAAAATCCATGGACGAGCAGAGCTTTGCACACACACACAGCTTAAAATTGGTGGAATGCCACATTCCCTAAAAAAAGAGAAAATTTCCTAAAAGTAATACACAGTATCTGCCCAGCAAGGTTTGATTTAAGGGCAGAGACAAAGCCCTGTGGTTAAGATTTGCTGTTTCCAGGATTATCTGGGAACTGTTTGATCCCTTTCCACACCTAATAAATCTTATCTCTAACAACTCCTCAGCAAAGGAGGCGGCTCTGGTGTTCCAAACTCCCCTCCCTGTGTGGCACAAACCTCAGGATTTATTTTGTTGGGACTGGACTGGCCCTAAACCTTCCCTGGGGAGGGCCAGGCACAGAATTCCAGTGTCTGCAGGAATTCCAGCATGTGCCAGGCACAGAATTCCAGAGTCTGCAGGAATTCCAGCATGTGCCTGGTGCAGGACTGCAGCTCCTGCAGGAACTCCAGCGTGTGCCTGGCACAGACCTGCAGCTCCTGCAGGGATCCCAGCATGTGCCAGGCACAGAATTCCAGAGTCTGCAGGAATTCCAGCATGTGCCTGGTGCAGGACTGCAGCTCCTGCAGGAACTCCAGAGTGTGCCCACAGACCTGCAGCTCCTGCAGGAATTGCAGCTCCTGCAGCAGGAATCCCAGCTCCTGCAGGAATCCCACGTGTGCCAGGCACAGACCTGCAGCTCCTGCAGGAATTGCAGCTCCTGCAGGAATCCCACGTGTGCCAGGCACAGACCTGCAGCTCCTGCAGGAATTGCAGCTCCCGCAGGGATCCCAGCGTGCGCCAGGCACAGACCCGCAGCTCCGGCAGCTCCTGCAGGGCTCTCCCAGCCCTCGAGGGAGCTCCCCGGGCCGGGGCCGGGGCCGGAGCCGGAGCCGTGCCGGGGTTACCTCGTTGATGTCGGTGCAGTGGGTGCCGTTCCCGGTGTAGCCGGCGGGGCAGGGCCCGCAGCGGAAGCCGCCGCCGCTCTCGGTGCACGGCACGCCCGGGAAGCAGGGGTTGGGGACACAGCGGTTGAACTGGGTCATGGTGATGACAGGACCTGTCACCTCCGGCCGCATGCCTGGGGGACAGCAGGGGGTGAGCACAGCGTGCCAGAGCCACCAGAATAACCTGGGGTGTCCCGATGCCACCATGGGGTGTCCCAAAGCCATCAGCTCAGATCTGGAGTGTCCCAATGCACCCATGGGGTGTCCCAAAGCCACCAGCCCAGCTCTGGGGTGTCTCAGAGCCACCAGCACAACCTGGGGTGTCCCAAAGCCACCATGGGATGTCCCAAAGCCACCAGCCCAGCTGATGGTCCAGGGGCAGAGGCAAAGGCTGGGGCAGCAGAGGAGCAGGGGGCAGGGGTCAGAGGGACAGAGGGACAGGGAGGCAGAGGGACAGGGGAGTAGGGGGTCAGAGGGG